>CALYDF020001712.1:0-112440 GCA_944474145.2 Dicrocoelium dendriticum
ACCGTTCATATTGTTACCATGTGAGTGGGCACTGCTTTGTCACAGCAGGCGTCACTTAATGTTGGGCTATTATTGAGCTGATGTATGTAGAATGTGTTAAGGTGGTAGAAGATCTCACTGAAGAACACCCGAGTTGGTGGTCAGTGGGTAGGACCATTTGCCACTGACATCAGATTAAAACCGTTGCTGTATGGAGGCTAGACCGCGCAAGCGTCTACAGCCCATACTACTAACTCATGAATGGATACACGCGTTGTTACATCAACCGTTACTGGCTGCTTTGGGCAAGCTCAATTTAAATGTCATTGCCGCGCTTAGTGCGTCGAAATGATAGTGGATGAAATACAAATGTTTTAAGGATTATGTTTAATTCGTTTGCAGATACTGCTTAGAGCCTTATGGAGCAATTCATATGCACTATGGATGCAATCAATCGAGAGAAGGTCTAATGTTTACACTAGTGTGAAGTGTACCAAAACTCATCATGTTAATTGGAGCACGCTACAGGTTTTAACTCTAAAGGTTCACCGGTTGCCTACCTATTTCCAGATGTAAGACAAGCTCAGGGGTTCTCATAATTTATTACTCAATCGTCAGAAATATCAGGCTTCATTTATCATCACCCCCATTAATAAAAATGCAACATGAGTTCGTCACCGTGATCAAGAAACAAAGGCCTAGATAGGCAATGAATTCACGTTATTTCAGCACCTCAAAAGAAGGCACTTGTCCAACATTCAGGCATCGATGTCATGATCATAGTCTTTGGGAGCAGAATGAAGTAATTTTTATAGGCTTCATTCCCATGGGTGTCCACATAAACTTAAGCTATTATGCTTTCCTAATTTATTATACAGAATGCCAATCAAGAAGGAGGGGTAACTCGTTAACTAGAGATTTCCTGCTCCTCCATGACAATGCGCTTGCCCATAACACAAAAGTCACCCAGGCAGAAGCGGGGTCATGTGGCCATGGGACACTTCCTCATCCTCCATACACTTCAGACCTTGCGCTACTGGAATTTTGCTTCTTTCCAAATATCAAATCACTTCTGTACTGAAAGCATGTTTTTGATAATGCAACTGTGGTTTATAGAGCAAGATACTGACATTTGGTTTGACCGAAATACTTTCTCAAACGTAGCCTATCCAGTAGAATAAAATGATACGCGTAATGTGTAAATCTGAGTTGTACTCATCGGACGTTGGACGCATATTTCGCTAGTTTTGCCTCTCAGTGCACTGGAATTCAGGCAGCGAAATCTTTATTGAACGCTCCTATTATATTTCTAAGTCGATAAACCTGCGACGGATCCTTTAAGTGAGTTTGGCAGGATAATGAGCACTCATCATTTGACGCATTCAACTGTTTCTAGGTGATGGTCTGCAAGGAATTAGAGCACTTACGCCATCTGCCACATCGACACCTGACAGTGCGGAGCAAATGCTTCTCTTGTTCTTTGACTATCTTGCCTAACTAGCAACACCAACTGCAGTGTAATCGAGAATATAAGTGCTGCACTTTGTTGGAGATCAGCATTGACGCCAAACTGAGAGGTGACTTTCAAATTGGCAGAACAATACAGTCGACTAAAAGCAGCAGAACTTTCATTTATGTCCGTGTGTTTCTTACCCAAAAATGCACTGCTTAAATAAGTCGCTGCTGCACCGACACTAGCCGAATGTAAAGGACAAATGTTTAACTCATTCAAACACCTATATACAGTCCTTTGGCATTATTGCTCCGCTCCACTGGTTTAGAATCCAGGAATTAAGTATTCCTCACGAACTGACGCTGTGAAATAGTGGGGATTTCATGAGCACTGTACCACAAACGGATAACAGAGGAATTCTGCTTTTGCCGACCAAAAAGGAACTGTTACTTGTGTAACGTCTTTTACAACTCACACCAGAATGGTACATGTGATTTCAAAGCACTTGCACTATTGTTCATTGACACACCGTCAACAGCATACGGGCAAGGAAATATTTTAGCAGCAATCATCAAATCAACGTCGGTTTCACATTCGGTTGAGCTCATAAGGTAGAGATATTAGCTCCGCGACTTAAATCCTGTACGCTGGATAAACCATCCCAGATTTTTTACCACTAAACCTCCGAGTCACGCTTAAAGCTTTGACAGAAATGCCGAAAATTTACATCAACAAATCGCGTTACAGATTGGAATGCATGTCGGAATTAACTCGTACAGTGGAGGCAGGCTTGGTGATCTGACTAGCATAGGTTTACTTTAAAGTAAACTGGGGCGTCACACTCCAAATACACAGCGGTTACTCGAAGACTCAACAATGACCATCAAATGAGTGCTTCCAAAAATGCTCCAAGTTAGTCATCAGCCTTTGGGACAAGTGTCTCCCTTCTCTACTCTGTGGTACATGGGTACATTCTACTGTTAGGGTCACCCGATCGTCCAGAGTGGGATTCGCAGTCCTGCTCTCCATACCTAATCAATATAAGTGAGCACGAAACAGGTCAATAAGTTCGGTGTGGCTGAAGGCAGAGCGTATTCATTATCGGATTCAGACACGGTCTTGCTGACGAAAGTAATTCGGGTCTAATTCCAATAGGATCTCGCTTTGACTGTGAAATACCTACGGTACTCTATTCACACAAAAAATATTTTTAAGCAAATCCATTATGCTTAATTTACAGAAGCTAATCAAAGTGATTAGGACGTTTTGTGGACCACCGAAAACATCATACGTTCTCGTTGCTGAGCTAAAGCTACTGATAAGGCTATAACCCATTCCACCGCATAGGCTGCACAGCAAGCCGATGTGGTGCCCTTACGTTTATCTGAGCGACGAATAAGCTGGCATATTCGGTGCGGTTATCAATAGTTTCAAATAGCAGTATGTAGTAGGGTGTTCCGGGTCTGATATCGAATAACTTACTAATATGGTGTAGTTTACTTCCTAAATTATGCTAGTTCCTAATGTATACTTGCATTGGTACACCACTCCGTTGCTGCTTCTATAAAACATTGCAAATTTACTGGATTTTGCGATATTTCTTGTCCGTCATTTGTAGGTGGTACCCGCCTGGATATCAAAATGTTTTATGACGAAGTTGCATTGCGAAGCCATTTTGTTTCAGAAATACAATTGTATAGCTTCCTGCGATTTACAGGAGAGCAATTTTTGTAAATGGGATATGGGTTTCTCGTCATGAGCAGAGTGTATTTTGGACTCCCCAACCACTGAGAAAAACGTTGCTGGGTGAGATCCAGATCGCGTAGAACATTAGGTTTCCAGCTGGGCGCCAGATCAATTTGTCATGCCGTACACGCAAAGCCATAAGATTTTGTGGTGTGAATTGAGAGGCTTTGGTTTAGTCCGTTTCTTTACAACTTAGGGATGTCCCGCCGCGTTGGCTTCTGCAGGCGTACCTAGGTTTGAGAACATTTTGAGAACATTTTGAACCAGGTAAATTGTCGCTTGCCGGTGAGATTTCGTTTCTGCTACATTTTCATCGTTCTTGGATCTGGATATTATCACATATTCACCCTAGTACACTAATTCGATTAGGCTTGGTCCGGCCTACACAGTGCGCAAACTTCCCGGTCTCTATTCTTAACGGACTGTCGTCTACCGCAGATTGTCAACTTCAGCAGCATTTCGACGTAAACAGAAGTGGACAAAGTCAACACCTTTACTACTTCTATCAAGGTAAAATGGTTGGAAACTACATTACGAGGCCCATCTATCAAAACCGATTCCAGCCAAATCGGTGATTCTACAGAGCGGCCACCAGCACTTATATCCTTCCTGCCTGGTTTCACTGACGAGAGCGAACCCCTATCGCCAAAGTCTAACTTCCGAGCGGACTTCGTCCTTAACTTATAATGACACATTCAGAGATAAACACCGGTTAGGGTGTTTGAATCTCCAGTTACTATCAGTTCAATGCTTGCTAACATCAAATTAAGCTGACCAGACTTAGCTCCTTGGTGTCGCTCTTAAATCCTTACTTTATATTAGTGACAGAGACATGGTTTACAAGCGAAACGCCACAGTCCTGCTTCCAAATTGATCATTATCACAGTTTTCTTGCTTGCCAACCTCGGCGCCTGGACGTGATTACATCATATTTGTCTCTGATTGCTTTCAAGCATCGCTGTTATGCTGTTCCCTTCAGGATAGTAATATTGGCAGTATAATTGTACATGTTTCTCTATGTATAACCTCGATGATTTGGGCTTGCATGTACTCCCCTCCGAATCCCATTATAGATGGCTTACAAATCCTGGAACACTTGCTTTGCTACTCAGCAGAGTAACCCGTTAAATTCAAAGTAGGAGGAGAAAATTTCAATATACCTAATATTGACTGGAGATCGTGCGCCGCACCTACTAAGTATTCGTCACTCTTGTCTTCTCTACATATCTGTGGATGGGCACAACATGTCCATTCAACCACCAGGGGAAACCACATCCTCGATTTATTTATTACATTAGGCCTATCCAATATCTCTGCTGTTGTTCTAGAAAAAGTCCCTGATAGCGCTCACAAGATGGTCCAACTCTCTTTCGAAAAGCCATTTCCTGATGGCATTTGGACCAAACCAGCGGTCCTCTATGAACCATAGAGTTCCATAAACCTGGAACCTTTTTCCTTCCTTTTTTGATCTTTGCAATGGGAAAATTTCATCCTAACAAAAGATCCGCAAGTGGCTGCTGAGGAGTTGTACAAAAATATAGTGATTTGTCTAGACACTCTAATACCAGTGAAGTATCGGCGTCTTCCCAGTAAAACAAATTCAGTCGCCATTCCCGAAAATTTTGGACGCAAACGCACAGGGCTACGACACTGCTATCTGAAAACGAATGACTTCTCCCTAGTATTGCAACAGCAAACTGTCATCGCCGAACTTGAAAGACTTCGGCTTATCAGGAGCATGAATGCTGAACTACACGCGCTCAATAACCAAAATGGGAGCCTTGAACTTACCAAGCTGATAAAAAGCAGAAAAAATACGGAAACCCTAACCATCTTGATTCATGGTAACCAAATAACTAGCAATCCAGCTATAATAAGCAAAGGTTTTAATAATTAGTTTTGTTCTACATTTAACGCCACTGCTGAGGTCAACTTGCAAATCCTCCCTCTGCTTACTGATGACAAACTTTGCACAGTTACCTTTGAACTGCGTGATATAAATCGACTTATTTCCTCTATTAAATTTTCATGGTATGCTGGATCTGACAATTTAACAACAACACTGATAAAAACGGTGGATCTGACATTTCTATACTATTCCTGAATCGTCTTTCTCTATCTATGAAAGCCGTTACTGTGCCATCGCAGTGGAAGAAGGCTGTAGTCATTCCTCGCAACAAGTCAGGCTCCGTACATGAAATGAATAACTACCATCCAATAAGCCATACTTCTATACTCTCTAAACTGCTGCAACGTCTCATAAAGTCCAAATCTGTTGAATTCATGATGACGCGAAATCTTACCAACACCTCATAACACGGTTTCCTAAGTGCGCAATCCTGCATTAAATGTCAAATCGATTTTCTCAATCTCCTGATTAGTGCGCTGTATAGCGGTTCATCAGCAATGGTCTTCTACCTCGATATAAACAAGGCATTTGATCGTGTCGGCATAACTACCTCTTATCCAAACTGACGGCACATGGCATAGGCAAACCACTGCTTTCATGAATTGATTCTTACCTCAAAAATAGAACCCAGCTTGATCAGATTAAACACGTTACACGCACACCAAAGCCTGTCAGCCATGACGTGATACAAGATAGTTTTCTGGGACCCTTTTTATTCCTACTATATGTAAACGATATTGTTAACAGCTTATCCTCCGGTAAAATTTCCTATTTTCTGATGACATAAAAATTGTTTACACTTTGCATCCAACTGTGGTCAGTAGTATGCTAAGCGAAATCCAGCTTGACTTAAGTGTGCTCGACTCATGAAGCTCCAAACGGCTGATGTTATTCTTTACTTACTTACGTAGACTACTACAGATGTGACATAATACCAGGTTCGCTTACTATTGATGGTAAACCATTGTCTCACTGCCGCACTATCCGTGACCTAGGGATCCACTACTCAAACACCATTAACTTTGCCGAAAACGCCGCACATACTGCGGCTCACGCCCGCCCGAGCATTTGTTTCCTGTTCAAAACATTCAACCTGAATGAATAAATTAACACTATGTATAAAATAAAAACACCTCCATTACTTGATTATGGCTACATCATCTACTGTAATTCTAGAGTGATTGGTCGTATGACATTGGAACGTGTACAACGATCATTTGCTAAGCGTCTACTAGGCTATTCCACCACACTTTGTTATATGGATCGTTGCATTGCCTTAAAACTTGATCGAGATTGGCTGCGAAGAAAGAAAATAAGCCTTTTCATCTTTGACACACATACCCAAAAATTACAATCCTTACACCGAATGGTACGACGAGCAGGATTGTCAATTTTTCGCACTCTAAATAATAACAACAATAAAGCAAAAATGAAGAGATCAGGAAAAAATTGTCCGACAAATTTTCTTAACCGATACTCCATACTATGCAACAGATTTCCATCTGAGATACGTAAAATCCAGTCAGCGTTAAAGTTGCGGCACCTGGAACATACGTTTCCAAAGATAAAAACAAGGGTTGGTTCACTACGAACTATCTGACAGATGAATCCCCGTAGGAAATTGGTGCAAGATGGATATAGCTTCAATACCTGCGTGCTTTTACTTTTTAGTTTTTCCAGAACTTACTACTCTTCCCATATCTATCAGTAGATGTAGGCGGTTTTCTAAGGAAACAATCACCCTGATTACCATGAAGTTCACCCTTACCAAAGCGGAATTACGTCCTAGAGCTCGTCACTAGGCAACTGCTTCAAAGTCGTTCTGCAATAGTTATCATTTTCCACCTTTGCCTGGTGCCCACCCCTTAGGCACGTGCTGCAGTACTCTGTAGTCCACGAAAATAATATAGATATTATGGCTTTTGGCTGGATTCATCTGAGGGCCCTGCCTGAAAACCTACCAGGAGCATCCATATTTAAGATCACTCAGAATGCTTACCCCCTTCAAAATCAATTTTTCCTCTTACCGAATGCAACGAAACTGTTGGAATGACAGGAAACTTGATCTACATTGCATACAATTTTTCTCCCTCCCTATAGAAAATATTTAGTGCACCTGCGGCGTTTCTCATGGCCATAAATTTCCATTTCACAGCACCAATCTCCCAAGCGTCATCTCCTACAAATGTTGGAGCCATCTATATTATTTCCACTAATAATTCCATTTAAGAATGATGTATTTTTCTGAGGGTTTAAGCCTCCATTGATAATTTGTACAACCTGTATCAGACAACTTCGGACAAAAGTCCACACTTTTCTCACTACTGTTCCTTCATCTCTCTACTTTTTGTTTTTTCTCTGCTACCACTGTTGACCACGACTGAGCCGATCTCCAAATGTGATGGATAAATTCTTTCAGAGATGCAGCACACTCATGAAATGCGGGTTGTCACGAACTCACTGGCGAATATTAAAATCGCTAGACTCGATTTAGCTAAATGATGGACGTATGATGGGGAGAACTTAACATATTACACAGGCCTCACATAAATTTATACATATGTATGTCTTATATGTCACCTAGATACACTAGCTGACATGGCAAGGAGCCGGCCTCAGTGGCGCTCCCGCTCTGAGTTTCTTTGTCCATCCCCATCCCTTTTAGCTTCTCCCTCCAACCACGATGTCAATTCGCAACGTAATATGAGTTTACATAATAAGTTTTCTTTATGCCTAGTAGCCGGCTGGTAGCTTACCGGAACAATGCCTATCGGTTGCTTGTAGTTCAGCTGGCATGCAACTGTTGTACTTATTTTCCGTTACCTTTATGTATTGCGGCAGAGTAACTGAGGTGTTTCCCACCTCTAGCTAACGTGTATAATGATGAATGACTAATGTGTCACCATAATGATGACAAAATTGCAAATGACAGCAGCAAACAACAAAAAACGAGTCAAACAAGTCATTGGCTACTTGTATTAAGCAACTACAGCACATGGTCAGAAGAGATGTGTAGTAAAGTGTGGAAGCAGCTCTCCGCGAGACTGTTCCATAAAGTATCGGATAACTTTAATTGACTTGACGGCTTTAACAACTTTTATTCTTACTCTCAACTTCTCCATATTTTACTACATTTAAATGATTGAGCACCTCATATATTTAAGGGGAAAATAACAGATATTGCAAAACACTTCCACCATCCAACTTTATTGTACCAATTGATCAAGAGTGTATTTTGCCTGTGTATCGCTTGTCGAGAAATTTACCGTTTATTTATTTACAAATACCTTGAGGGCAATCAGCTTAGCAAGAGGTAAAGATAGAATATCAGACACAGGAATATAGAGCCTTTAACTACAACGCTAGTGTAAAATATGCTCTATGTGTAAAGGCATTCAACGCAAGTGGAAATGATTTTTGCTACCACGGCAGCACTAAACGTCTGTGTTTACTGTCTCTGAGACGTCGTTAAGAAACTTTGCAGGCTAAATAAAACTAGTACTTGTAAATTCTAAACACAACTTAACGAAATAAACTTTAAAAGTTTGACACGTTTTAATATGCACTAAGTTAGCGCTTGTCCTTGTTTGAAACCATCCTACGAACTGCTTACCTGCAACCTGCAGGTTTAGTAAAAACACCCGTATAATATGTTCGATTCCATTTTACATTTTGCGTTATATTACAATCGTAAAAGTAGTTATTTTCATTAACTACTTCGGCTCCTCTTTCATTATAATTCCAAACTGAGCAGTGTGTTCATGTGCAAATCGTTTCTCTTTGCTCTGGTTCTGTGTTACTCGTGAAGTATAGCAACGGACTTTTTCCTAGCTGTCGAACACACCGTAAGCTTTCGCGTTTAGTTAGATTCATGCTACTATAATTTGGCGCTTAGAATCACGATTACTGCCAGTGCTTTTAATCTGACCCTTATGAAGTACAAAAATAAAGTTCTGTATTCCAATGCTAACTATTTTCCAACTCTGAATAGTTGTACGTAGTGTAGTAAGATGGAAAATGGGTGTAAACAAAGTAACATAATCACACGCACGCATCAGTTACAAGTTTGACATGATAGAAGAGCAACGGTGCTTACAAACAGAACAATTGGTCTTCCGTCTGATTTAGTAAATTAGATGTGAGTTGAGAAGCCCTCTTGTTGGCTTAAACCCGCAATGATTTGCGCTATTCTGTTTAAAACAAGTTATGATTTCAATGCAACTGATGTGCTTCAGCATTGCTGCGTTGGATGCAAGTGACATGTGTTGTTGGGATTTACATTTATTAATGGAACAATTCCAGCAATATTTATACTTCTGATCCTTGAGTACATCATCTACGTCATATGAAGTCACTTGCTGCCGACGACTTGTTTGTCTTTAAACGCAGTCTGCACATCATAAACTGTCATAAACTATAGGTAAAAATGAATGGAATTTGAAAACCCATTTTAGCATAACAACGGTGATCACACTTAAAGCACAACATATATATTATGGAGAAGCTTGTGATGAATTGAATTCTACTACTGTGAGTAATGTGTTAATGACCATCAATGTGATGAAGACCTAAAGCCCATGTGACGTTTTGCAGCTCATACGAGGACTGATTCTCTACCATATCTATCGGGTAGTTGATAATAGTGGCTTGTCAATAAACAATGCCTTTTCTACCGGTTCCAATACCAGTATCGTTGGTTGGGGAACAGTGTAGCAATAAGTTAGATTATCATCATATTAAATAACAATACTAGTACTAATAATAAAATGCTGGGTATTATTGGTAAGTAATTTTCTCACCCAGTGAGAAACGTGATCCATATTTGGCACAAATCCTATTTTAGAAAACATTGCATGCTCATGCATAAGTGATAAACAGTAATGTTATTTTCATTGTCTTGCTGTTACAACTATTTACTCACAGGTGTGTTTTAACGTAGTGGGGTTAGGGGATAGTAACAACACTAAGGGTGTGCCACACTGCGTGAAACTAGTTCTGTTTGACCCACCAGATATTGTCTGACCCTTCTTGGAACAAGCCATCAGTTGATCTCTCCAAGTAAATCAGGGTCACAATCATGTTCAAGTCTAGGTAATTGGCGCGCTTATCGCGAAAGGTCGTTGCGTTCTCACACGACCTGATTGCAACTCGGAGCTTGTTCCACAAGACAGCATATCTGGGAAGAAATATGCTGGACCTCAGATTTGTCCTGCACGTTAGTGCAATCAGGGTAAATTCTTTATTGATAGCTACCTTGTTGTATTATGATGTAGTTCCAAGGAAGGCAAATAGCAGTGGTCTTTTTGGTGAGCCGTGTTGTACAAAAACATCATGTTATGCCACAACCTTCGTAGTCAAAGCGGACCGACCTGGAATTGTTGGTAGTGCTGCAAATAGATTTTACTGGGATTTGTGCCTATCAAACGTTTGTTAAAGGACCTCTAAATAATTTCCAGAGATTCTCTGTCAGAGTTACTCATGCTGTCACCAATGATACTGCAATATTCCAAAATGCTGCGAGTGAGGACTTTGCAAGTTCTACTCTGACTGGGGTTGTTTGAATCATATACAATATGGTTGCCCCTGAAGTTTTGACCATGGCAACCTGGCATTCAACTTGTTCGGGAAAAATTGAAAGTGTAAGAATACCTGCCTCATTCGTGGCGGTCCGCTGCCGTCGACCATGGCTGTGTGACATAAGTCGCTGACCAGCAGGAGTAAGGTCGCAAGTTCGAATCCGGCGGAGTTTCGCGAGTGCACGCTACTGACGAGTCGCAATAGGACGAAACGGCCGTCTAACGCTTTTCTGAACGTGTGGTACCTGTCTGTCTGTCTTACTGCAACGAATCTACACAGAAACGTGCTTACACATTGGTAGTGAGACAGCTGTACACCAAGGTGCTCGGTTGAACGTAATTGATCCTTCTGGTATCGAACAACTGCGCTACATGCGGCTAGATATTTTCGGCGAAAACTTCATCATCCAAATGTCACACTATTTCTCAAGGCGGTGGTAGTCTTTCTGTATACTCAGTACTGCATCTTGAAGTTATGCTGGTCGGAGTTTATGTTTTCTGTAAAATGTTATCTGCAAATAGAAAAGACATACCATATCTATTAACTGCACTGATGTCTTTGACGTAGAGCAGGAAAAGTAACCTACCACGTACACCGACTTGATCTGATGCAAGTAGTAGTCCACGGCAAAGCACATGTTGTTAGAGATGAAGAATGCATCGCAATCGGATGAATGGATTAATTATTGGAATAGCTTCCCGTTTATCCTATGGAATGCAGATTGTGGAATAAAGGAGTAGTTGATGTCAAATTAAAGGCAGGAAGTGGGGTCGCTACCGGGGAGTTTGTGTAATACCACTGTTTGTGCATTTGTGACCCCCAACGTGAATATCAGGTTGATTATACTAGTCATCCTAGTTGGTTCAGTTAACCATTGTATCCATTTACCGATCCTGAGCGAAGAAAACAAAGCTGTAAGTGTAGACGAAGATGAGCAGGAGTAGGATAAAATCAGCAACAATTATCTTCTGTCTGTGCGACATCTCAGAAGCAAATACTAAAGCTGTAGTGATGTTAGTAACAATCGCGTTAGACGAAGCTGGCGCGTTGTGGATACATCAGAGTATAATGTGAGAACCGGTTACCGGAACGGAAAAACAAAGAGATCTGAGACATATGATAGTTGTGGATGATGGAGAAATTCCGTTGTATATGGTGTAGGTATATGTCGCATCCACCTCTTTTGGCTGCTCTGATAGCTCTTCCTTAATGATGGTAATTAGGAATCATTAAGGTAGAATCGAATGTACCGGAGGAGTACCACTATTCGGTAAAGTTGATTGCTTGTGGGTTTTGTTATTTGCAAGCATGCTTAGAAGGTACAGTATGTTGTTAAAAGATCTGGCATTAAATAGAAGTACAGGAAACAGACTATTAGGTGTGGGGTCAGCGCGTTGCGCTTCGTTGTCATATACGTTGTTGTAGCCAGGCATTTCGGATGCAGGTGATAAGAGTCGGATTAGTGGGGATGGGTCTATTCTTGGCAGGTGTGGTGGCTTATGCAATGAGTCAATTGTGAATGCCGAGATTGCTGTGGACAGGGATGCGATTGGGTGAGCAAGTCTGATTCGCAGTTGGCTTTGCAGTTGGGTAGCCGAGAAATCTGCAATATTTGTAGGAACAGCGGGAAAATCCAGCTGATGTCTGCTGGCTATATGATGAATGGGAATGGCCGCTTTTCCATTCCCTCTTTTATTAATAACGGGTCGTATTAAGGAGAGTCGGGGGTGGCTGCACACATAGGAGTTGGGATCGAAGTTGGCCTTGTCCTCTTGACGATGTAAATTGGGCTATCCTGACTGTGCCAGATTTTGTGCATCATGTGCAGAGGTACCCACAAGACTTTTGTCGCTGGTTTTTCTCAGCTCAGGTTGTTGCTTTACATAGTGTATGTGCGATGTGGGTTGATTTATCTTATCAGTTTCTGCTGTGTTCTTCACAGGTTTAAATCTTTTTTGGAACCGATGAGTGGCTGTGGGTTTTATACATTATTGTATTGACTGCAAATGGGGGTCTTTGGGCGTTGAGTTAAGCTTGCCACTGTTAGAGAGCCCTTCATAATCAGACTTTCCAATGCTTGGGATATACTGCATCACTTATAAACGGTGGATTTAACTCGGTTGACACACAGTCATCAAGATTTGGAAAGTAGTGCTTGGTAGGAGTTTGTTTAGGTGACATTGCAGCATCGTCAGGAACGGTGATGCTCGAATTTCTTATCATATGATGAGCTGTCGAGGTCCACTTCCAACTGACTAGTGATCACATAAGTAGCTATCTTTATGAGCTTTGGTCTGAAAACACTTACTGCAAATAATCGTTGTAGCCGGTGATGTTGACGAAAGATCATTAAAGGATCTTTGTAAAGTTGTGCAATCTGATTTAATCAATAGGTTTTGAACTCGGCCCGTTGGGCTACGGTGAGCTGATTATCCAACAATCGGTTTGCGGACTCCTCAGTTGGAAATTGAAAAACGAACTGGTAGCAGTGTTTCGGTGTTTTCTATTTCAGACGACGGGATTTACATTTAAGTTCAGACATGTTTCAGGCACTCGGTACTGCTTTGGTAACTTTCCGCAAAGTAAATCTATCAGGAATGTTAAAAAGGGTCATATTTTCCAGTCTGTGCATTCGTTCATGAACCTCCGACGCAATGGAGGCGGTTAACTGTCTAACCTTTCTCATTCGGATGGGATCAGACCTTCCCATTTGTTACTCAGATAGTCACGTGAAGCTAGGTGATCTTTGAGTGGTTTGATGATGGTCACAATTTGTCACATTTCAAAGAGTTCGGATTTCAGGGGATTGACCCTATCATCGAGTTCTGGATGAAGAAGAGCATTTGGATCATGAGTGGCTAGCAGTTAATTTCTGGCCTCAACTTTCGTCGGCTTCCCTCGGGCGATGTAGGAACCACTACTTTTTGCTTATCGAAGGAGGCTAGAACCTCTCGGTGCCGGATTACTGTACTGATGCAAAGGCTAGATTAAGTAAATAGAGGAGCTTGATGAAAAGACGACCTAATCCATGTCTTAAGTGCTTGAACTACGGAAAATTGCTTAGTGCGATAATAAGCGAATGCGATACAAACTAACCGGTTTTTAGTTTTGTGCTATCGGCTCACTGGGAGTTGGTTCCGTTTGATATTTCAGTTATGTTCAGAAAGTTGCTCTTGTCGAGGCTGGTCGCTGATGCCAGTTCGAAATGAGGTCACGTGACTGTGTCCACAGGCGCAGAGAAGATGGGAAGCACAGTGCATGAATTACCGCTCATTAACGCGTCAAGCAAGATCGGAAGTCTTATTGATAAAATCCGAAGTGGATGTTAGCTGCTGGCGACTGCAAGCTGTGTAAGGTGTGTGGAGAGCGGTAAAGAGATCGAACGGAAGCGTGGCTGCGCCCAGATGGATTTGAAGCACTTCACCGAGGCTTTGGTTTTAGAAGCGGTTTAATCCAGTTGCTGCTTTGTAACGCGCCCGAATGTATTGAATAAGAGAAATCTGCAAAGGTGTCAGATTGACCTTCCTGTTGGTATCCGACTGGCGCTTGTTACTCTTAAAAGTGGAGAAGATTTACTTGAGTACCTGAACACAGAAAGTGCGAATTGTTGATGGATAACGATCCGTAAGGGGTAAATTCAAACGACTGGCAAAACCAGAAGTAGTCGCTAAGTCCGATCAAAGAAAGTATGACACTTAATCGTGCAATGAAAAATGGTGCCACAAAGCAATGATGATCGAGAGCCTTGGAATGCCCAAACCACTTGCAATTGTGACATTGCCACCTTACATCAGTAGGTGTGGGAAGCTGATCAAGATTCTATGTAAATTACCCCAGTATGATGCGATGTTTCACGGGGCTGAGGAACACGTTTACACAACAGACTAATCAGGTTCAGATGATTTTCTCTGGTATGTACTATACAGAGACAATTATAGTTGAGGTAAGAATTTACGTATAAGTTTATTCATCTCGTTCTATGGTATGCTATTTAAGTACACGCCATACGCATACATAAGGATAGGTCTCAGCTTAATGGATGGATTTGAAAATAACCAGCTCAACAGTTCTCAAACGCAGTACAACCTTCTTGAGATCATTACTAATTCTGACAGACCTGGTTATCGACTAGCCAACTAGTTCGCCCATTTCAAACGCGAAATCACCGAATGTCCTCCAGCTTGCTCATACCGCTTTTTGGGATAAATACTTTTAACCTTCCTGACCAACACACGGTCATTATCGAGAGCTGATTCATGAAATTTCCTAGAATAATGCGGGATGTTCCTGCATTTGTACAACACATGTTAGCGAACCGTTTCTGACGAGGAAGAAGATATACCACAGAGCTGTCCTGGTTCTAACTCTTCGGTTACCAGTCTAGTCGAGAATCAAACTAATAAATTTATGCTGCAATTCTAGTGTGTGCAGAGTGGAGTAGTTTGGCTTATGTGTTTGTGCATTAGCACTGAGTTTTATTTCGGCCGTTGCAAGCAAATAGGTTCGGATGAAGGTTCTAGCAGCGCTCCTACATTCTGAATTTGGATGCTTTATTAAAGAAACATTTAGTGAAACAACTTTGAAAATGTACAAATACTTTTCGATTACTCGTAGGTTGGTTTAAATAAATGATACCACAGACTTCAATGATGGGTAGGTTAAGTTTTCAAGCTTGATCCCTGTGTAAGATTTGATGTTCTATAAATTTCTTCTTATGTTATAAACCAAAAAAGGATGTTCATGGTGAAATTATATACTTGTGAATGGCGTAGCAATCAGGATATTATAATTGAATTCACAAATCTTTCGTTTTTAGTAAGATTTATCTGGCAACAGTAAATTAACTACAATAAACTAAATATCCATTGCTGCCAAATTATGCAACTTATAGTATTCAGTATTCAGTATTTGAATAAAATCGTCGTTCTAGAAAAGGTGCCAATTTATTGGAAACAGTTTACTTGGATTCTCGCAAACGTATGCCCATTCGATGGACCATTTGCCACAGTAGATTAACCGCCATCGTATCAACCCGAAACGGTGCGACTGCTGCACCGATAAAGCTATTATCAGTTTGATCATTCTAAATACCTTACAGGATGCAAAATATTTAATTGATGTAGATGTTGGCAAAGCAATAAAACGGAGAATGCAATTCAATTGACATATATATCTGATCAATGGGCGCTTCATTGCAGGTCACCAATTTGGCACAGGAAGATAAAGTCATGCGCAAGTTTCCGTCGGAATGCCGTTTGACTAGCCCAGAACGGAGATGGTCTTCGGGATGCTTCCGTGCAGGGTTTCCAGGTCATACGGCGTTGGATCAATGGAAAGTCACTGATGAGTTAAAAAGGACAAATGCTACCAAAGGCACTTACGATATAGATCCGTTTAAGTACCGCTTCCGTAAGTAGCCTTTGTAGTGCGATACTGCTGTGCATTAGGCCAGGCAATGGATTGTATTATTATCACTAATAAACCTTAGAAAACCTAGCGTAATGTAATTGAGTTGTTTTTATGTTTTTACAGAACAACATAAGCTGCCGAACGCGTCAAGTGAGTTGTCTTTCCGAGACTGTTTAGAAAACACGCTGCTTGTATACGTTCATTGGTTAATGGCTCGAAAATTGGTGGTACGGCCAACCGAAATGCATTACATCATACCGTGATTGTTGCTTTTTCATAAAGAATAATTTCTTCTAAAAGTTTACACCATGTAAAATAAGAAATGAATTGGGTGTTTTATATTCGTACATTTAGTCAAATTTAAAACGTTTTCTGATACTTGGGGAGGGACTTCAAATCTTGTAACGTAATGGGATTTGGGGCTATTCTGTACTGTCGTGTCCATACAAATGCATATATGCCAATGGTTTTTTTCATAAGTTGAAACCGTTAACACTTGTTGGACTAGGAGTGGCCCTGCTTTTCATTTTTCGTGTGCATGTCGCCATACACTGAAACCATTGTTCATTGTTCATATTGTGTCCAAACGGTCGTCCGTTTATTTCTTCCGTTCGCTGCTGCATGGGACATACCACGTGCCACTACAGATATTTATACGTGAGAAGTTATCTAAATTGAGAATTCTGCAAAAAGTTCGGAACTGTTTTCATGAACAAGTTCACCAACATATGAGTTTATATGTGACAAAGAGTCTGGCGATTGGATTGATTAATTCAAAAGGGGGCAACCAGCTTATGGAAATTGGATGTTGCACGACCGAAAACACTGCACAACAACAACGCGTTTCGATGTTATTTCTCTCATCCGGTGGAGATATCAGGCTTCGAACTCGCGACTGTTAGAATAGTATTGCTAATGAGCAGAAAGAGATTTACTGTAATTGTAATGTTTCCGTCTCAGCTGCTATCAAGCTACAGCCCAGCCTAGTCCGGAAAAGCACCAGACGCCCTACCCCTATTGGGGCTCGTCAGTCGGTCCTCAGTTGGTCCCCTACTTTGGATCTAACCCCTGACTGCTGGATGCAGATGCCAACTAGCCAGCGGCTTATGCCTCTGAGCCATGGAGGACATCGGCTGGGCTACACAATTGGCAAGCTAGATGGGATGTAGCACGACCTACCTTCCACTGCCACGCAGGTTACTACCTTAGCAGATGACAGTAGCTAGCTTCTGGAGGTCATGACTGCCTCTCACTACACGTTACCTCCAAAGCATTCGAATCTAGCGTCGGCTACAATGGAATAGTAGCCAAAACCCGTACCCCGTTGGCTACCGGGTCACCGGGGGCAACAGTTGGCACAGCGGTTAATGACTGATTGAAGGGTCATATTTTAGCTTACACGTTGTGTGATTGGATTGCGAGAAGCAATCTCAATGTGAACCGCGATACACGTTGAAGTGAACCTTGGTCACTACGATCGCCGCGATCAACGTTCACTTAAATATGAATCCCGGTCCACATTAAGATTGCGCGTTGATCCCATCTCATAACGTGCAGTCAACAATTGTTCCTCTAAGTAGGAAAACTAGCTTATTTCGTGAAGTTTTCGTTCGGTTGGATAATAAACAGATATAGCTGAGAGATGGATGTAGGATATTCACAAAATCTCTGTAAGGAGTAAGAGTCAAGCTACCTCCGTCATTAACGGATACAAAGGTCACATTTCCTGTAGATCAAGTCCAGCTTGGACGGAAGCTTACATACACGTTTTAGGATGATGTTTACATGTTCGTTATTTCAAAGTTAAGATTTCCACCTAATTATCACAAGGATATAGCTCATTATGTAATGCACTGCTTTAAACCAATAACAACACCTGCAACCTTTTTCTCTTATTGTTTTGTCAATAATAATTAATGAGTTACTAACATTTGTTGATTAGAGTGCGGTCAAGGCGATTTTCGAAAAAGTGCTTCAGTTTACCCGATGAAAGACCATTGATGATAAAATACCTATAATTTGAGAGGTGGCTCAGTTACTTGCCGACAGGTTATGCGATTTCAACTTACAAAAGCCATAGGTCGAAACATTTGCTTGCTATGCCTTAGTGTAGCTAATTTTAATGCTAGCACGCAGACCCTACCCTATTATCCTACTGATTCTGGGTTAAGATAAGTTAAATATGCACATGTGCATATACAGAAATCTATTTCGTTAGATTTTCCGTTGATTTTCACCATGATTTTCTTATATTACATGACTTATATTGGGACAGTTGCTTCAATACATCCCCGGTTGTATGTCATCAAGTGCGGCTGCAATGCACGATAACCTTCCCAGTTGAGTAACAAAATACCGATTGCAGAATTCCGGTTTGCATCAACAAATCGTCATATTTTCAAAGTATTCAAGTCTTTGCGGTTGGTAGACCGCTTGGTTAAACTCCCTGAAATAGTGTATGAATGGTTGAGTGGTGTACATTGGAAGGAAAACTGCTCTTTTTATTCCGGGTCAGAGGTATGTCTGGTACTGTTCGGTTTTCAAATTGGATAGTTGCCTTGGCAACCGAGGTATATTTCATGATGTACATGGTCATGCGAGTGGGCACACAAACGTAGCGGGGAAGTGTATTCAGAAGAGCAATTGCGTTATAAATAGACAGATCCAGCAATTTTACTTTGAAATACTACTGTTTAGATTCTTACCATCCTACGGTACTCCAAAGCTATATCCTTCCTTATTTGCCATACACCCACATCTGGATTTGCGACAGATGCTTTGATTGAACTACCACCGAGTTTCGCGAAAAACCTTGATGTGACCTACCGGTTTCTGCATTCACCTACCGCACTCATAATGGACTGTACCGTTTTGCTATCCACACAGATCATCTTAAGAATTGACTAGCGTATCTCAGTAGGAATTCTATTTGCACACATTGCAAAGATTGTTCGGCCGGAGCCAATGCCACGGGGCCATACACCATACACCTAGATGGCCAAAACGACGACGTATGCGAATAGGAAATTGTGGTGTTATCATATTGCTTTCTACTCTTGTTCATAGCTATCGATTGGTCGTGAATAATATACCCACTTAGCGGTCATTGGTCGAATGTGTGCTTGCTGCCGATTGGATTGTGTGAATGATTTACGAGTCATAACTCTTGTTCCGTGTTGATTGTGTCCATACATCCGTTCACTCTACTGAGTTCCTGTCCTGCTTTCATGGACACAACAAGTGGACGTCGCAGGCTGCTAATGTCTGTACAAAACACAGCCCCTACCCAATTTTGGACGGATCCTGTCATTACCCCAACGGCGAAAATTTGGGAGGGGGTTAGAAAATTACTTCCTCGGATTACATTTCGGTTTTAATGATCATAAACACATCAGTGAGCCAGAGGATACTTTGAAGCATCTTTCGCCTCATTTCGGTCTTGAAGATCGACGCATATATTATTGCCATGAAGCTTCGCGAGAAGCCCACCCTGAAGCATGAATTCGTGGCTCATGATAAGCATTGCGAAGGGCGTGTGAACACATACACTTCCAGCTACAAATTCACCCAAACGAAGCAAACAGCCGGCGAACATTTGGACAACTTCATATTCCGTATCGTCTATTCTGTGCAAAAATGTGACTATAACAGTGTCCCCAAGAAGAAACTATGAGAAACGATGCTTATACAGGAACTGATCTCCAACCTATCTGATTCTCGAATCAGCGAAAGCCTGTTAATGGAGGACTCTGACAAGCTCTCCTGGGATCGGGCCTGCGACATATCTCGTGCGAAGATCGAAGTTAGTGAACAAAGTAAAAATTTCTTTCCACCGTTTTGTCTACTGTGATCGACTGCTTGAAATCTTCAACATCTACAATGATATTCTCAAGTGGTAGCAAGTGCTACCGATGTGGGAAGACTGAAGACCGCGAAAATAGTCAAGTATGTTCAGCCAGAAACTCAATGTGACGGAATTGTTGTAAGTCCGGACATTTTGCCAGAGTCTGCCCTTCCTATATCATGTCGCGTGTTAGTCCCTTTACTAGTAACTTTTCGGCCTATCTGACCAACCTTGAGAGCAAAATATTTGACATTTGCGATGATAACTGTTCGATTTCTTGTTCTGCGAAGGAGCCTACATTGCCTTCCCCAAATATTCGCACTGTGTATTTTGAAGTGTATGGCAAAAGCATTCGTTGAGATATGCAACTAGGTTCCGCGTCACCTATTGCCATTGTTCCGTACAGCTTTTACAACACAGTATTTTTATCATCTACCTGTGTATCAATCAGTGTATACCTTCGTTAGCTACTCCCCAAGGTCCTGGGCAAATTTTCGGCTTCGTTACAGTTCCAGCATTTCTTATAGACAGTAAAACTGTGCAGTTAAAATCTACGTTTCGAAGACCAACTCTAAGCCCCTGCTGGGACGAAACGCAATGGTTTTATTAAATGTGTCACCACACGTCCATCGTATGGCAAGTGCCGATATCAGTCACAGTTCAATTCATTCTGACTAACCAAGCATTTCCGTTTGGGAATTGACAAAGTTCCAAAGACGATCCACCGCATTAGTTCGAAGGCATATTACAGGCCATTCAGTATTTCGCAATCTAGAACCGTACCCATGGCAAAACGGGAGGCTTTGTCCAAAGCATAAAAAATGGTCGGAGACCATGCTCTTATCGCAGTGCAAAATAAAGATGAATCTATACGCTTGTATACTAATTTACGAATGGTGAACAAGCACGTAAATGTGGATAATTTTCCACTTGCTTCTACCGATGAACTGATGGTGAGAATCTCCAGTGCCACAGTATTCTCGAAACTAGACATTCGTAGTGCGAACCACCACATGCCACTTAATCCAGATTGTCGGCATTTGACAGCATTTCTCACACAAGACGGGTTGTATCATTAGATACTGTTAGCGATAAACCTTAGCAGCGCAACAGCCGCTTGGCAAAAATTCGTCACGTTATCCTTATCCGACCTCAAATGATGATTGTTTACATGCGTAATATTTGTGTGTTTGGCAACAACACTACTGAACATGAGGAAAACCTCCACAAGGTACTGCTTAGGTTGAATGAGCTCAATCTTCGCTTAAATATGGGCAAGTGTCAATTCTTCGTATCTGAATTTGAATTCATTGAGCACGTGAGTTCTGCTCATGGTATTAGACGAAATACTCAGAATAGCAGAGCTATCCTTGACTGTCCCAAATCGTGTAACAACACACACGTGAAACATTCCTTGGGTGTATATTCTTACTATCTCCGTCATTTGCCCAATTTTACGACAAGCGTTGAGCAGTTGAGGAAATTGTCCATTCAAAAAGAAGAATTCCACTGGGCGGCTGAACAAGAGGAATCTTATCTGGCCATACGAACGATGGTTACGTCTACCCCTTTAGCAGCTATTTTCATCTAACAGTGTCCCACGTTCGTCTCCACTGATGCTTCCGACGTTGGTTTAGAGGCCGTTACACGAGGGTGAAAAGATAGCAATAGCATGTGCCTAAGGAACTTTGTTGAACACGGAAAGGAATTATTCTACTAGTGAAAAAGTGGCTTTGGCTTATGTTTGGGCCTGTGAGAAGTGGCATTTTTACTCATTCGGCCGTCCATTTGTTTTGCTTTCTGATCACTCTGCCCTTACATCCCTACTGAACGATGTCAATAAGTCTCAAATTCCGCTACGCCTAAGCCGCTGGTACTCGCGCCTACTAAATTACGACTACGAAATGAGATACTTACCGGGTGGTGCTAACAAGGTGGCCGATGCACTTTCCAGACTTAGATGAGAAGAAAATGATTTCCCATTTTTCAACCGGAGCACCCACTGCTATAACTCTCAACCGGATACTTGAACATACTGACGGAGGTCCCAGCCTTATGAAACTTAGGGAATATCTGCTTAACGCGAATTAGACCGGAATTACTGCCATACTATACTCTTCGCAACGAACTTCCCATGGTAGGCAATTGCATTATGAGAAGCGAGAAACTGGTGATACCTCCTAGTCTTATTCCATCGGTGATCGACTGCGCGTGTGGGTCATCCTGCTATTGTGCGAACGAAAGCCCAAATACGCGACTACTACTGGTGGCCGAAGATAAATTTCAGTGTTTAGGTTGCAATTTAGGAGTGCCATGCTTGCCAAATATCCGACAAGAGTGCGAAGCCTTTGGGATCTCCAGTTCAGCCATTTGAGCATCTTATAAAGCAATGGGATATAATTGCCATCGATGTCATGGGTCCATTTGTCAAGGTACATCCCCACAAACGAAATGTGCTGGTTGCCACTTGCTTTTATAGCAAATGGCCAGAAGCTATCCTGTGCGGAGAAGTAACAACATGAGTCGCTATAATGTGGCTGCGGCATTTGTTTTCAAGTTATGCGCTGCCGGAAGAAATTGATACTGCTAATAAACCCAAGTTTAGAAAAAAGAATTTACCGAATTCCTTCGGAGCAATGACATCAAACACGCCAGGACGGTGCGTTATAATGCGGCTGCTAATGGAATGTACAAACGAGTAAATCGGACATTGAAGGATCTTTACAAATCCTTCAGCTCTCGGGAGATACTTTGAAGGATGGCTTGGAATCAGCTTTGGCTGTATAAAGGACTACACCGCGTACAGAAACGTCCAAAACTTTATCAGAACTGATACTGGATAGAGTATTTCGAACCCGGCTAAATGCAGCCTGTAAATTTGATGGAACTACGGATTCTGCTGAATATGAAAGACGAACTGATTACCAATCTAATTACAGGCGACTAGGAAAATGTTGCTATCCAGGGACCCTAATTAGTGTGAAAACACCGGGTTTCCGGAAAGGGGATAATACATGCGGACCTCCTTCGCTAGTGGAGTCTGTGCATATGCCAGAAACATACAAACCAGCAGATGGGACGCAAGTTAATGCGAGACGTTTGCATACGGCGCTTTCTCAAAATACTTCTTCACGAGCGACTACATCTACTGCAGAAACATCACGAACAGCAGAAAGCCTTTTAGTGTCAAGCCGGATGCGTCGCTCTGTCGACCGGTATGTTTTGATGGGCAACACAAAATGGTGTCTGCTTCATGTGTATGTTCTTTACTGTCTTATGCAAACAACCGCTTAAACGCTGACACGAAGTGATTAAATACTTACGCACAGAGGAGGGGACAGTGTAGTGTTATCATATTACTTTTTACTCTTGTTCATAGCTATTGATTGGTCGTGAATCATATGTCTACTTAGCGGTCATTGGTCGAATACGCGCTTGCTGCCGTTTGGCTTGTGTGAATGACTTAAGACACATGACTGTTGTTGCGTGTTGATTGTGTCCATACATCCGTTCAGTCTACTGAGTTCCTGTTTGCTTTCACGGACACAACAAATGAATATATTTAGTTTACCTGGTAATGCTGGTGAGCATGCTCAAAGGCTTCACACTATGTTACTTAGCCATACTGGTTTCTGTGCGCCAGGACAGATTGCAGTACCGAGTGCAGGTACCGATTGGCAGAGAAAATTGTGGCTTGCGCTTTCTAAAATGAATCCGTGTGATCCTAATGCTTGATGCTATAGCAGTTTATCCGATTTTGGCTTTTAATCTAATGTAGACAGCTGAGGACCTGATGCCTATAATTCTATTTCGGAGTGAACAGGTGAAAGGAGGTTATACGTTTTGTATCAACGTAACTAGTAATCCTCCAACCTTCTTGTACGGCACCGTGATTTAAGTAACTATTATAAATTCATCTACAACAAAGTATGTATAAGTCAATGTAGGAATATGTGCCAACATAATGAAATGTATGCCATTAGAATTAAATGGAAAGCCCGAAGCATGTCGCTATTTATTTCATATTCTGTTGTACATTGAACTAAGAACCATGAGAGAGGCACTTTTTACCGCATACATAATTCGTCACCAATTCACACAAAACAGTTTCAGAATCCCCACCGGGTGAGGACGGTGAATCAAGTGAGTTGGAAAGACATTCGTTGGTAACTTCCATACTGACAGTTGCGTGTGAATGAAACAGAGACTGAAACATGTTTCATAAAATTAACCTCGATGCTAATAACTGTACTGCAACAAATCGGGTTCCGACAGACTCTGGAACAATAATGTATTTCTTCTTGTCAATAAGAAAACGTGAAGCTTATTTATGTTTCTTATGTGAGGAGTTCATGCAGATTGTTTTACAGGAATATTCAACTTCTATTGCATCACTATACACCGCCGCTGGTTTACCATTATCCACTTATTTCAGCTGACTCTAACAGCTCAATTCCAGCGGATAAATATTGGATATTTTAAATAACATTCAAATTCAACCGTTTAGCTTGCCAGCTCCGTCGTCAGACGCCTCAGACTTGTTAACATTCTGGAAAAATGCGAAAAGTAAACTGCATGATAAAGTGAAATGCGTTTTGGTGGACTCACCATTAACTTTTGGAAAACAGCGGAGATCTTCACGTATTAAAAGTATAAATCCCTAAACCTACTGGTTGGGAATTTCTTAAAACACCATTTGATTACGTTTGATAGCTCTTAGCTAACAAGTCATATAATGAAATGTAAAGGAGACCATGCATAGTCAACTTGTTTTTTGAAATATCGCCAGATTGGGAACAGAGACGACATACTTGTGGAGGGCGTTCCAAGGTTGGCACAAGCGAAGGAAAAAGAAACTTCTACGGCATTCAATCCGGCTATACTGAATTTTCAATATCAGAGGGTGATCTCTTGCGCTAGTTTTGTGGTTCCATTCCAGCAGCAAGAGGCAATTGCGCTTTGGGTTCTTCGGCATCTGTTAAACCATTATGAGAGCCCCGCAACTGCCGGTATCGTCTGCTGTACATTCTTAGTGATTTCAGTCTAAGTTTGTAGGGCAGATGAAAGAGGTCCCTGACCTTCTTAGTTACCTTTCGTTGAAAAGTTTCGAGAGCAACTAGATCATGTTTCAAACCACGTCTGCCAAGCCTGGATAGCATATTTCACGTGCGGTCGCAAGAAGGCCTTTAGCATTTGTGTGAAGATTGTGGATTCAGACCGACCGAAGGCTCTGCGAAGCAGGCCGATGTGTTGATTGCCGGTTCTATTCGCCTTCTCTGTTTGTTTTGAACACGCGTGCTCTTCCTTTACCAATACACCCAGGTCAGGCTCCTAAGAGGCTTTCTACATGGTATGGACTCCAACCTTGTAAGCGCTCACCGGCTAGTGATGCAGATGCATCACCTTGCATTTAACTACGTTAAACTGAAGCAAGTCCCTCTTTGACCAACCATAAATGCAATCTAGGTCACGTTGAAGTAGATCGTGATCTACATTGTTAGTAATCGCCTGCCATATATTGACGTCATCGACAAAAAGCAGGTAATTTGAGAAGATGACTCTTGCCAGCTTGTTGATAAACACCAGAAATAAGCACGGTCCCAAGCGCTGAGCTTTGTGGGACACCACATTCCACCTCAATCGGGTTTGAGAGTGATTGCCTAACGCATACTTGAAGCTTCCGTTGGTGGAGAAAGTTGCCAATCCAACCAAGCATAGGATCTCCGATTCCGTAGCTCTGTAGCTGGTAAAGTGGGATGCGATGATCCATCCGGTCGAAAGCTTTGGAGAAGTCCAGATAGATGACGTCAACTCCGAACTTTTCATCAGCCACTTGCGCCCAACTACCTCGTGCCATTAGCAGGTTAGTGGTGTAGGAATTGTGCTGACGGAAGCCCTGCTGCTCCGGAGACAATATGTTGTGTTTCTCCAGGGAGTCAATTAAAGCCTCACGGATGACAGCTTCGATCACCTTCGCGAGCACAGGGAGGAGAGTCAATGGGCGATAGTTCGCAGGCTCTGAACGGCTACCGCCTTAAAAACCTGAGGCGAAAATTCCACACTTCCACATAGTGTGGACTTGCTATTCATCAAAGCACCTTAGGAAAAATATGACAGTGTTTCAGCTAGATTGGTGGCCGCAGCCTTCAATGTTTCCAGGCGACATAGTCTGCTCCCTGAGACCAGTGAGCGCACTGTGAGAGTAACTTCCTTAGCACAACAGTTGGGTTGAAAAAATACATTTGTAAACGATGGGCTCGGTAATGTGCGTGACATTATGGGACAGTTGGAGGCTGCGAGCTCGAGGATTGGGGCGTATTGTAGCCGCAGGGCATTAGCTGATTATTCAACGTTTTGTACTGTACCGCCGGTCGTGAAAAGTGGAGGGACGCTATGCTTCAATTTAAGAAGATTGTTAACATGCCTGTACAGCAGTTTGTTGTTAGTCAAGAACCTTTTGGCTAGACACAGTTTATAAGTTAATTTGTCCTCACGGACAAGTGCAATGCAATGGTTGCTATGGGTCTGGAAATTACCCCAGGTCTCTGTGTCGGGGTTAACTTTGTAGGCACGCCATGTTGCACGCCCTATTGATAGGCATTTCCGAGTGCTGCTCCTTAGAATTGAAGGCATTTTTTGGGCGGAGGGGCTTGGCCTCTGATGCTTTGTTGACGATGTCGCTGAGTCTATCGACGAACTCTGTCCAAATGTTGTCAAGTGCACTGTTGGTTGAGAATGCCCAAGCAGCTGCGTCGCTGAGGTCTTTCAGTAAGTGGTATTGTGTGGTTGTATGAGTTAATTTCGAGTGTTCAGTTGGATACTCTGCATAACACATAAATTATGAAACATTTACGAACCTTTCTTTTAGTTTGAGTTGTTTAACGCTTCTAACTATATTCTACAATGGCTTTTGAAGACATATACCAAATCGACCTTGCTCGTAATATTATGTCATTTGTGTCATGTTTGCAATTATGGTTGATTAAATTGCAGGTATTTCATCTGATTTTCTAAGAATTGGGGTTAACCTTAGCCTTAAAATTAAGCACTTCCTTAAACTTATTCGCATTAAATTTTTCACGAAACTAATGAGTTTCCGGTTTTAATTCCAGTCAATTTACCAAGGAAACAACGTAGAACGTCCACAAAGGAGGATAAAGATAAGGTATTGTTACTCTCGAAAAATTTAGTGTGAAACGTTTGCGTGCACTTCGCTTCAAGTTGCTCAGTAGTTTACTGTCTAAATCCATCTTGCGTGCATTCCGTATACCTAGAGAATAAAATTTCCGACCCCGTAGAAACTCGTGGGGAAACATAAGCTATTGGTTGATTAATAGTGTTTTCAACAAACTATTCTCCATGTATATATAGAATCCTCTGATTATATCTGCATTTTGAAATGACTGAGCTTGTCCCCAAACAACTGAAACATTAATGCACTCTAATTTCAAAAACGCAAATCTATATTCTGCTCAACTGCCTCGTGTGGATGAGTTTGTACAAAATGCAGCAGGAATATAATCAACCGGCTCTGCGTCTTAGCTAATTATTTTCGGCCATCGTGAATGAAGTTGACTTATATCCTTCACCCAATAGTTCTTGAGGTCTCGTGTTTGTCAGGAGTAATGGTCAGCAAACCAAGGTGTATGTGGTCGAAATGCTCGATCCAGCTTTGCCGACTCATATAATTCACTAATCCAAGTTAAAGTTCCAAATTATTCCATCATCACCAGACTAACACAATCAATATAATTTGGGAAGGATCAAAATATAAAATTTTGGTAAGCACGTGTTGTACCATTTCGATTTATATCACTTTCTATCCTACTGCTTTTGTCGATTGTTTATTGGAATCCTGTCTCTTGGAAGTATTAGTTGGAGTGGATTTATAGCAAGTGAAATTGTCAAACACTGTTACGCTTCCAGATTGCCTTGACATTGCCGACACCATATCAGTTAATTCGTTTTGCATTTATCTCATTGGAAGAGTACAGGGTAGATGTTAAAAATGCTGATTGCGCCCGTCCTGTGGAATTGAATTCTGTGGATATCTGCTCTCCATACATCGGCAAGGATTAAAATGCCAGCCGTAAATTACGGAGTCGTTGTTGGCACATATATAACGGCATGACCAGATAGTCTTTTGCCCACAGCAGATGTTTCGCGAAGCGAAATAAATGTGTTCCCCACAAATGTTTCTCTAATTGCATGCACACATTTCATGATACCTTTACTCTAGTCAAAGGCAGTACCAGGAGCTTAAGAGCTTAGAAGGAAGCGAACGAAAACATTTACGAATCCGTCATCACAGTGTTTGCTTTTTATCCGGTAATATGTCTTAGAAAATGCGCCCAATGTCTATTAAAATCATGCAGCATTACACGCTTTAATGTGTAGTAAGCAGAACCCAATCTTTTAGTATCCTTCCAGGAACCAGCTCTAAGTACTGGTTTGCAAAATGTTGATTTGCCACAATTCTCTTTCATAGTTAGCGGAATTTCATTTAGCTTAGCCAATATATGACATTCGTATATTTAATTACACTGTACATTACTCCCCTCTTTCCATAGAACGTATCAATGCACCTGGAAATTAAACTCAACGTGCAACCGTAAATAGCACATTTGGCATAAACTTATAACTATTTTTACTTGTCTGCAAATTTCATTACAAATAATTTGCTTACACCGCCTGCATTTTTATCGTTCGTTCCGAGAAATACACTGGTTTCCATCACGTAAGCTGATATGAGTAACATTACAACTGCAGGAATGCGTAACAACAGAATGTGCTGTATCCATGAAATTCAAGGTTTTTGAAACCGAATACATAGTTTCGTAGCTGCGTTTAGCAGTCAAGTGGGAGTTAACCGCCAATACAGTATAATCTGTTATCTTCCATTTATCTAAAAATAAGGTGTTATTTTATTTGTAATCTAAGTATCCACAACACAACTTCTTCCATGATTCAAAACGACTGTAAGAATACACACCAGACCAAAGATGGAACTCTATGGATCTCCGAGACATTTCAATGTATAAAGTAGCCAAATACCCAGAAACGTTAAAGCAAACGTACCTGATGATTGGAATTTCCTGCTGCTTAATTTACAGGGATCTTTGAGTTGCCACATATTTGTTGGTCACTGGAGGATTTGCTTTTCTTGACGACAATGTTCCAATAAATTACACAAATGTCCATAGTAGCAGGTACCTTAAAAAATCCGAAATCTCTGATTTTGTATGTGACAATGCAGGTTGGCCCAAGTTAACTGAATGAATATGAGCTCAGAGTACATTGGAAAGTAAAGCATGGAAAGCATGTATTATGATGACAAAAAGGCATACATCTAACAGGTTCAGTAATTTGGTCAGGAAGAGTCGTTGATAAATATATCTATCGTCGGTGCGAGATACAGATCAACGAGGACTCTGACGGAGTTGTACAGTGGCATGGAACAAAATAGATAATTCATAGTTAAACTTGGAGAACCCATTGTGTGGTTGGATGGCAACACGCAACCTACATTGAGACCTCTGTTTACTTTGAGATAGACCTCGGCCATTCCGGTCGGTGGTGCTCCTCCGAAAATAGACATTTGTTCAATTTGTTTAAGTTAGCTCTTTAACACGTCTTCAAATAGGGTTACCCGTTTGTGTTAAACGGAGTATTATCTGGCAGTAAATATGAACGTGCATACAGTCGAACGCCCAATGGAAGCAATACAGCCAGCCGTGGAATCGGCTTCTGTGTGTAATGCCTCGAAACTTTTCATTCCCCAATTCCACTATCCGTGTTCCGGTGTGGCTTAACCAACATTGCATTTTCTTTTCTTTAACACTGTTTTTATGTTTATATAGAAAGAACGTTCAAGCGATTCATTGCGTTTTATCTGTTTAACTGTTCCGAAGTAGGCACATTGAATACTCAGCAATGAGTTCGTGGTAATTCGCCTCAAATGGGTACACTGATGGTCTTGGTAGCAGTAATCCATCCCTTCTGAAAACCGTCCCATTCGTGACCAAAAATAGCAAACAAGAAACATACAGAACAGAATGCAATGCGCATAAAAGATAAACGGCGCATTTCTCTTTAGTAAGAGATGCAGTTTGGCGGATCGCCCGGTTCCGTATGTGCACGGGCATCGAGGACAACAGAAAAACATTAGAGACATTACGAGCAGTGCAGCACCCAGAGGATTGTGCTGATGGATTCATCAGTTGCGGTTTCTCATTACGCACAAGAGTTCACATTAAATCTGACTTCGTGGAGCACGCAGCAATGCTAGGTGTAGGCGAATTGTTGTCCCGGGGAACAGGACAGAACGTTGGCAATGCAGCTCAGGTGGAAACAACTTGTGAAGAAAAAGTGCGCTTTAATTAGCTCATAAGTTTGGTTGAGCGAATCCTTCTTTCCCTCAAAGCAAAACATTTCTCGGGCGTTGATAAGAACACAAAGCTTCAAAATCCTGTTGTAATTCAATCTTGCGGTGTTCTTTGACAATATCTGCCGAGCAAGATTTAAAAATTAGATTACCGTTATCCAAGCCAAATCCATCTTGCGTGTATTTCATGATTAGACTAAAAGAGCGATGGAACAAGTAGAGGAAAATGTCGGTTTCATCAAGTTCTGTCAAGAATTCACAAGACTATAGTCCCGTGGACGATTACGTAAATTGTATGTGGAAATATTCGCTATACAAGACACATCCCTTAAACTGCACCCTTTTCAAACAATTTCGTCCGGGTTATCACATAACGAGTTTATTCCATAATATTTGGTAGAAACTTAGATACCTTCTTCGCCGCTTACCTCTTACTTTCAATTGCATCTTTGAGCGGTGTACCTACAATTCCGTTAATATTAAGTTTGGGACGGCCAAAGAAAGAAATATCTTGTTTACTCTTGAAGGACGAAAAACCAAAGGCTAGAGAGCTTCAGCGTCAGTTGGCATCAATCTGTTAACTAATGGATGCAATTTCAAACAGAATGATCACACAAGTGTTTCGTCAGACCAACGAACCACGTGAGCGAAATTGCACTTATATGAATAAGGTTTACATTACGTTACATACAAAGGATGGCAGCAAGACGGAATATCCTGCTACTGCTTACCTCATGCCATAAAGATGTGACTCTGGGCAGCCGTGTTCGCAATTTTGCATCAGATAATAAAATAAAATAAAATAAACGTTTTATTCCTCAGCAGTGCCAGGCACAGACCAATTGAGTAGTCTTATCAACATTTACAACGTGATCGCATAATATAGTTAATTATTAGTCTTTTGATCAATGGTTCCCATTTGGGTTTTTGAATTGATTAGCAGTTTGGAAAAAACTGAGAGATAAAGAAACTGGGAACAACAATAAATGTAGATTTCACGGAAAGTTCAAGTAAAGTAATACGGTCATCCATGGAACTGTCCCCAGGGGACTTGCTTCCATGTAGGGTATTCCACGATGGTTTTCACCAGCACTTCCATGCACCAATTGGCTCTGTGCGCGTGTGGCAAGAAAGTAAATAGGCCATCAGAACTAGGTATCAAACGTCTTTTTTGGGTTTGATTATGCGTACATTATACGCGATGAAGCCTCAGCCTGTTCTGTCATGCGGATCAATGAAGTATGGCACTTTTGTTTTAAGCCAGCGATTCAGTAGTAATATCGTTTGCATGGGTATACTTTTTATTTTGGAAGCTGTAATCCGTCACCACAAGAGATCAGCCCAGTCATGACCAACAGTGAAACAACGAAGATAAAGTATGAGGAATTATAAAACATAATGATGAATACAAACGCTTGCTGACAGGTCAATCACAGTTTGATGGAAAATCTTGGAGAGTAACGACGATGGTACAGAGATATCAGCATGAAAGGCGTAGTGCATCTAGGAACCAGTGCGTCAAAGGAGAAAACAGAATTGGTTACACGGATTGATAGGTGTAAGATCGTTCTCAAATATATACTCAAGAATGCAAATATGTGAATGTAATCTTATAGTATTGAAACAAATAGAGGATATAGTGACTTTCATATGTAACCAAGACCTTTCTCATGCAAATCATCTAGTCAACGTTTGGCTTAGTGTTGACGAGAAATTTTGCAACAGTCAAGTGAATGTTAATCATGCGTCTGAATTGTGGAAAGATAGTGCAGTTTCTAACACTCAGTGGACGTTTTGTTCCATATTAACGCATATTTTACGGAGAAAAAATTTGAGCAGAGCTTTGTGCGAGAATTTGGTATCTGCAATGTGCGCTCGCTGTTTCTTGGTTCATAGTGCATACGAGTATGAAACTCGCGTTGTGGCTGAGAAGTGAAGCGCAACCCGAATAGTACGCAGTATAGAAGGCACAGATTATGTTTGAGTCTGCTAGCCATAGCGCCTCCAGATTTAGCGCCTCGCAACGCTCACGGTATGTCATAGTATTAGGCATGTTCAAAAACATTTTGTGAATGATCGTTGAATGTTTTCTAGTGCTAAAATATCCACTTTTCTCAGATTACTATGCACTATCGTACAGTACTCAAGCTTCGGCTTAACACATATATTAAACGCTTGAAGCCTGGAATCCCTCAAAATAAGAGTTCGACTTATATAGGCGATTACTTTTCTGGCAGAAACCTGCAAGAATATAACATGCTATAAAAAGTTAAACGAGGCAGAATATCGTAGACCAAGGTGTCGGACTGCGCCACACACAGGAATAGGGGTATCGTTTAATGTAAGGATGTTCAGAGAAGGGTCACAGCCGTGGTACAATAGATAACTCTTGTCAGTGGCAAAGTGCCAATTCCAGGAGTTAATCCAGAGCTCCAGTGCGGACAAGTCAGAGTGGATATAGGCTAGGTTAGGACTACATTTCCCAGGGGCGGAACAACACACAATTTTAATACCATCAGCGAAAGGAACGGCTTCCCATAGGAAATTTCATCAAGGAGATCGTTGAAATAGATTAAGAATAAAAGCGGGCTTAACACGCTACCTTGAATCACTGCACTAGATATTGTAGTGGCTTCAGATGTACAGTTACAGATCTTGACTACTTGCTTTCTACCCTCGAGGTAGGATGACAACCAATCTAGAAGCTAATTTTTGATACCATAGGATATAAGCTTCCGCAACAATAAGTTGTGTGGGACATGGTCAAAAGCCTTTTGGATGTCAAGAAATATTACGATCAAGAAAACGCTCGACGAATCCAACTTGAATAGGCCTAACTCGCAGATTACCGACTCATATGTTTACTGATTCACCTGTACGTGCTATAGCAAGTACATTGACTGAATCGAGAGGGTATCAACTAGGATCATGTAACACGTTCCACGGAACTCAACAACGAGTGGTCCTAAAATTCCTGCCAGCTCAACCGCCGAGCATCTGCTTAATAGCACCTATTGCGAAAACTCGCGTAATGCATTCACCCTTATCGGCCGGCAGAATACTCCCAGCTTGCCATGAGTTGTCGAAGCTTCCGCCATCCATCCACTGAAGCGATACTCATGCAAACATCCGTAATTTATGGTCAGCCCGCATTGTCCTAATACGGCGTGTTGCGCATCATTACAAGCGATAGCCTTAAATTTCTCGGCGTCTCATTGATTCCTCTATTGACCCCTTTGCATTTACATTCCTTGAACATTTCCACTGTTTAAGTGTAGGCGGCTGATAGATAAGACACGGAGTAATCTGAATCTAAGTTACCCCGCTCAAGCGTTGTTCGCTCTTGCTATATTAAAAGGATGCTAATGAGTTGACAACAATTCTAGTGCCACGTACTAACTTACCAAATAACCATTGTGTCACACCTTACTTCGCCCCTCAATCTGTTCATTGTTTGGCCACTTCAACTTTGCATGCAACCCTGCTTCGGATGCTCACTCACGATTGATCATTGATTATCAGGAGACCTAGTGATGTCTGTGGCTGATCAACCCCAGCGCGGTATACTGTCAAGTCAAGTCAACAATGCTATTTATGCACCCATGAAGAGTAAATATTCAGCTACAACACACGCTATGGGCACAAACAAAATAATAATAATAATGTGAAAAATCCATATGGTGCCCCACCAATTTTAAAAGGTGGCAGCGGTGATATCATCGATTCAGTCTGGCAATTGGACCGTGTTTGAATACAACTTGATCCCTCAGAAAACGTGACAAATTGGGAATAACTGACGTACCTTAAGCTCGTGTGCATGCATAAATGGTGTTGTATGTTTGTCTGGTCAATGACGTCGAATATGTTTGAATGATGCACAATGGAGAGGGTGCCTAGCGTCGGTGAGTATTTTGGACGCCAACTTTTCGCAGGAGCGAACATGACTGGACACAATAATGTCAATAAACTCTAACATGGAAATGCCGCTGCATCGAGCAAGATGCTTCAGCGACCTGTTGATCAGTTCGCATTTCCCGTTTAAGAGTCCAGGAAATATCGCAGGTGAGGATACGTCTAGTGCGGTATTACGCAAGCGAGGAGAAGCAGTAAAATCAAATAACGTGGCGCGGATGAACACCTAAGTCCGGAGACGTAAGTTAGTCCTTCGACTTTAGTAAATGTTTCATTCACTTTATGTGACCATGTGAGATCCCGACTTAGTGTAACTCCGAGATAATTCACTAATCTACAGGTGTCTAAAGGTGGCACTGTCAAGGCTAAGATGCAGGATGTACATCAGGAGTTGTTGATAACAATGTTCTCTGGACAGCGAGAAAACAACATATTTACACTTTTATTTGTTGTGTGAAAGTAGCAGGACTTCGACCAGGAGGTGAGGTTGTCCAAGTGGCCGTACATTTTGGCCAAGGAATTTGTGGTATGATTGTGTACGCCAAGTATCACGACCTCAGTATATTTCAAAATCGGCCGAAAAAATATTTTTCTTGCTGCCATTTTATTTTACATTCACGGTATTATTTTTGTTCCCTGCGGGATACGTTGCCAGAATTTTTGCTGTATTACAGAATTAGAAATAACTTATCGGTACGGGTCTTGAAACAAGCCGCAATACTAACCTACAGTATATACAGCCATAAAGAAACAAGAGTTATATTAGTGCATCCATTTGCATGCAATTTTGTGGAGTTTATTAGGAGACGATTGGTAAATTAACGCTGTGCTCGCTTTGAACTTATACAGCAATTGAGCATGGACCTATACTATTGCAATGGACGCGCTTGTATTTTCTATATGGCTTTAATTGACTGTTCCAATACGAACGTTTTTAGGAGAAACGCGTTGCTCTTTCAAGCTTGAGTTCCAATATATCGAAAGTTTAGCTATTTCAATAATGAACCTTTACGTCACAGTGAGTATGAAAGCTTCACCGACAAGGGTAAGCGAACCAAATTTAACTTCACATATGTAGGACGGCATGGAACGTCTGGCGATACAGAATGACATCTTCCACCTAGAACACCACGTATCAAGTGATTGAAAGTCATAGTAGATGGCAATATACTCATCAATTACAACAGTGGGCCACAAAATGCAAAAACACTTCTTTCTCAGCAGTGAATATGAAAGGAATCACAGAGAAAAATACCTCGAAAATCCGTATACATATGATCAAATAAAAGACCCAGCAAAATTGTATTATGCCATTTTCAAAAATGCAAGTACTTGCGTGCAATAAATAATATAATGTACTAACTAAAGCGCTAAGAACTACGCGAACAAGAACTTTTCACATTGCCTATAAGTCTTTGTAATATTCATATGTGAAATGAGGTACACATGACTTGTTTTGATCACCGAGAGAAATGCAAAGCGCGATTTGGATTCCCGGTATCAATGGTAGCTATTTAAACAGAGTAACTTTTTGCTTACAAAGAGAGTCAATACATTAGATCTGTTATTCATCATGAGCATGTGGTCAGTTTTGCAACTATTGAAAACCCGCTAATGGTGTGCGGTCATAATACTGTGCCCTGCAGCTTAAATGTCAAAACAACAAACAAACTGCGAGTGACTGGTAAGCTTGTTCGTCATATCCACCTTATAGACGGAATGAATTTCAGCTACCGTTTCAGTAACGGAAGATGGGAGATGTTATGATTAACCACTGATCCAACCATTGCCACAGATGAATTTATTTCCAATCATATTACATGCACAGACTGACTTGGATCCACACTGCGGATAAATAGATCTACTAGAGGCAACTGTGACAAGTCGCATCAAAACTGTTACCAAAGTGAAGAAACTCGGGTCACGATATCGTACAAATAATGAATGCCACCTTAACGTCAATATAGGAGACCCCACTGAAGCTAAAACATTAATCATAACACGAAAAATTCGCCAAGAAAGCACGCAAGTTGGTGAAGCTCCTTAAGACGTGGAATCCAAAGCACTTCCATACTTCCATCGAATATAGCTAAGTGCAAGGTGATGCATCTGCGTCACCAGCCGGTGAACGCTTAAAATCTTGGGGACCATACCTTGGAAAAGGTCTCTCAGTAGCCTGAGGTGGGTGCATTGGTACAGGAAGTTGTTTTGTTAGCCAGAGGCTACAAAACGCAATCAAACGGTGTCTTCCCAAACTCCCAAACAATGAAATTATGCATTTATACGTTTAATAGGCGAACAACTTCGCCATCCTACATAAGTCTATGATGAGTCCACCGAAAGGCTTCGTACTTTATCATGCAATTCATCTGTCGCAATAATTACCATCCCATGGGATTTGTTAAGCAATGCCATTTTACTTGTAATAAAATATCGTTCCGCTGTTCCATGAAATTCAAAGCCTGACGCTATAAGATTGCGTAACAACTTATGACGTTAATTTAATTTGTGAAGGACTAAACTTTTCATAAAACGTCTTTCAATACTAATACCAATAAGCACATTCTCTCCTAAAACGAAGGACAATTGAAACTATTCAAAACTACCAGTAAGCCTGAGTGAGGTACAATATTGTATATTTTCTTTAAAACCACCGATTCAGCAGGGACCGGATGATATACCCCAAGACTTCATTATGCTTTGGGGCAAAAACATGCCTTTATTGATGCTCAATCTCTTTACACTATCTCTAACTAGCGAATGCTTCGCACCGAATTGAGAAATCTCGAATATAGCAATAAAGCGTAAAGGTAACTAACGAACTGCAGTGCAAAATTATACTATTAATCATACCGCGGCCTCCTCTAAGGCTCTGGGGCGAATCATTTGGAATGGTCATGTTCAATTCCTTACACGTCTAGACCTGCTAAGCAGCATGCAACATAGATACCATAACAAGCGATCCAACATAACATATCAACTACAAGGCTTTGGCCATGTAACGTCCGCCGTTGACAGTGACATGCCATTCATCGTCTTCCTCTTGGACATTCATAAGACCTTCGATCCTGTGTCAAACAAGCTGTTACTAACAATTTTGCACTCTTACGGAATCAGAAACCCATTGCTTAGCTGGTTCAAACATTAATTAGAATACCGGACACGAAGTGTTAAAATCGGCCAACACCTGTCCTCTTCAAAAGAAGTCACAAGTTGTATCGTCCAAGAAAATGTACTTGGACTACTTCTCGTTCTAATCTATATAAACCCCATATGTCACTATAAAATACTATACAAGTTAAAGGATGGTTGGTCAACGCAATCATCGATCTAAATATTATCACTGGCACAATCGCTGCGCTACACCCATTGAAAAATCTACGAATAAATGCTCGTCTCCCAATGGTGCCGTGAAACAACGTGGGTTGTAAAAGCATTGAAGCACAATCACGTAAGATTTGAGTCCAGCATTGCCGAAAAATGCGCCAGCTGTTTTATTTTCTATTGTTTTAAATTACTCTTAACAAACAATTCAATGGGAAATTTAAGGCACAAGCATCAAAATCGCAATCCACGACCACTAGTTTCGTCCCCATCTGGACTAGTTAGGTGGAGGTAGCCTGATATTTGAGTGGAACTAGCTATCCACTGCTTGACGGCCATCGCTGTGATCACAAGACCATTGTGTTTTGCGAGAAATCGGCGTGTTTAGAATATCAAAGGCTGACTTCAGCCTCAACCCAGACCACAACTAAGGTTGCGTGTAGCAATTGCAGACGCAGTGCAAGTATTCCAAAACCCAACATTCAACTTCTAACCGCTGTGTCAAGCAGTGCATGCGGGGAGCTAAATGGCTTAGGGATCCTGGCTTTAGCCGCCAAACAGTATGCGACGCGTTTTGCTCCCAACTCGGCTATCTCTACTTGATGAGTTCAAACCAGGAGGAAACCGTCGGTCGTGGAGTGCAGGGATGTGAAAGAACACCACAGAAACCCTCCATTTCTAATGCAGTCCCAGTGATCGGAATGTCAAAGTCAACCGAGGCCAAAACTGAGCTTGTGTGTCGCAATCCAAGAGAAAGGGCGAGTACTCAAGACCACACATTCAAGGGTACCGTTGTCTAATGACATCACAGCAACCATACTCTGGCAAATGGGTGACAGCTATGGCAGTGCTCTGCGATTCCTTTTTGTGAATTTCTTAATAATCCGCTTTTGGCTACATAAAACTATCGTGCTTCCGTCTCTTATCCGGCTGTAAGTTTTATTATGTTGAAATATCGCGGGACATTTGGAAATCACGATGCGTTTCCACTCTCACAAGCTGTGTTTCTTCCAACCGCCACGTTGTGATAAGTACACTGAAATGTGTTTAAAAGAAGGGTAATATTTGTGCAAGAGAACACCGTGCTAGGAGGAAGATTGCTCTTTGGAAGAAAATTTGGGAAGCATGCGCATATCTGTATTTTCTTACCTCAGACATCCGTTTAAATTTAGATACAATTAATAAATTAACGACCACCATCAACACCCGAAAGTATTCGTAGCTTGTCATTAGTTTACTACAAGTGACGTGGTTTCATGTGGAGGTGAATGGCGCAATTTCAAGCATAGAATGTCTCAGTTGTTTCGAGTAGACCATCATTGTGTCCTTTATAACAGTGGTGCTAACGTCAACACTTACACTAACACTTCCTGGTGCATATCTCCGTAGGTTTTTTGCTCCCGTTCGCAATGTATTAGCTGCATAGATTTCCGTTGCAAGTCAAGATATATTAGTTGGTGCTGTTCAGTGTGCCTGGCTAACATCTTAAATTCCCTCACATTAGGAAACCGAGGTGGAGGATTTGTACGTTGAGTTTGCTGTGAGTGTCATAGAACATCCATTGTGCCCCTTGTCTTATCGATAATAATGTTCTCAAATTTGACTCCTCATTTTTCCCCAGTGTGTGACTACAGAACATCGCAAACTTCCCTACTATATTCTTGGTGGTGATAGATTTGGTTTTCATTCGCAACGTGAAGCTGTTCTCCGTGTGTATTAGCGGGCCGCTTGGAAACTCTAATCGCGCAATCTGTAATATGTGTCCTGTAGTGTACTCTAAGGGGGCTACTCATTGCAGCGACTGCAAGTTTAGATGGGGATATGGTACACACATAGTATGAATTAACAATGAAAACCGGTGTTATCGACCGAGTTCCGTACAATTATTCAAACTAATGTATTCCCGTATTGCTGTCAGTTGACAAGCTACCTGATATTCTGTTCAGATATTTGGTTCTCATTCCTATCGGTTCGGAGGAATTCTCTTCCAACAAATGAAGCGGCTGCATAGACAGAAGGCGAAAGCATTGAAAAGAAAAGACAGCTCTTCCGTAAAGTTACATTCTGTCATTATAAGGAGGAGTTCCGCCGTCTTGACAACGTATCCGTACAGGATATAATCGGAAAACTTGGCTTACTGCGAGGTGATGTGGTCCTCTCATTAAACTATATCCATAGCATTTTGATACTAAGACACTGTCATCTGCCCAAGCAGCTTTGCCTTCTCGGGAGCTGGTACTTGGCTGACACTAGTAGAAAAAGCAACGGTATCAGAATATCTCAGTGAATAACTTCGTTGGTTTTGATTAAGGGAGAGGAGCATTAACAGAATTTGGGTAGCTTGAGTACGACTAGTAAAGTAATTCCTTAACACAAGGAGGATGAAAGGGAAAATTTCATCAGTGAGTTTATGTTTCAATTGCAAATTGCGGTTTACGTAGTCTAATGACAGTGGAAGATAGGTGGTGTCATATCACAGTTAGCTTGCAAATAACGTAGCCCATCGAACGTCCCCCATGGCTCAGTGGCTTTAGCTGCTGACTACTTGGCATCTGCTTCTTGCGGTCATGTGTTGGATCCTCCTTGGAGGACCGAGGGAATGCGCACCACTGACAAGCCGCAAAAGGGCGAAAAGCGTCTGGTATTTGTCCGGACTAGGCTGTGCTACGTAGTTTGTGAACTACTGCGATAAAAAGAAAATTATAACCAAAATGCTCCTAATTACAACAAAATAAATAGCCTTTCTATTTTCAAAATGTATGGATATAGTATCTAGTGAGACGAGCTCATCACCTAGCAGGCTAACCAATGTCAGTGACAGTGGAAGATAGGTGGTGTCATATACCAGTTAGCTTGCAAATTACGTAGCCCAGCCAACGTCCCCCATGGCTCAGTGCCTTTAGCTGCTGACTAGTTGGCATCTGCCTCTAGCGGTCATGGGTTCGATCTCCAGTAGGGGACCGAGGGAATGCGTACCACGGACGAGCCCCAATAGAGCGAAACGCATCTGGTGCATTTCTAGGCTTGGCTATGCTATGTAACTTGTGAACTACTGGATAGAAAACCTCAGCCGGATGACATTGTCTTTGGCGCCAATCAATCGATCACTGCAAATTCATTCAGATTAAATTATATTCTTTATGATCTCACGTTTTGGTAGAAAGCCGGCGAGCTGGTGCATAGCCTGGCAAAGTACAAGGCTGTCGTTTTTCCGCTGCACAGGGGAAATCAATACCAACAACTACTTCCGCAAATCTGGGAACTACGTATCGGTAGCGAGAGGTTGTACTCGGACATCTCATTAATTTACCTGCGTGTCATGCTTAACTGCGATGTACATTGCTCACCCCATATTGTAGGGTTGCGGAAGGCAGTGGTTTGCCGGAGGACGAATAGAGCATGAAAACAGGGAAGGAGGGAAAGGGGAACAGGCGCAATGAAGGATAGCACACGGAGCCATGCTTACCTGAAGGAATGAGACGAGAACAGGTCACGAGCGGCGTCCACTAGTGCGTCTGAGCCAGACACAACGGAAAGGGTATTCGTCGAGAACACAATAAATCAGGCAAAAGCGCCGTTATTGCAGCCTCCGGGACCGAAGCCAGGGTGATGGATCCACTATCAAGCAAATCACGAGCTATAGAATTACTCCGGGCCGAACAGAATAAGGCGCCTAGAAGTGAAGATACGTTGGTGAAATGGTCAAGGAATATTCCATCACGATGCACCCAAAGTGCATGGACATATCGCGGGCGGAAGCAACGAGAGATGGTGCGTCGTGTGATGGGAACGTGACTCATTAATGTACGCCTGCGTGAGTGGTGGTATAGCTTGTGATCTCGACAATGAAGATTGTGCTTCACTGCCGCGTCTTTCTCGTCACAATACGAAGGAAACTTTCACAACAGTCAAGTGATGATCATCCTACACCCCAAGTCTTTGAGCTGCCTCTGTCCCCATGATTTGCTACTTCGAGTCGTCACTGCCCGTGTTTTTCCACATTGGATGCACTTGCTCATGATTTTCCTTGTCTACCTCATACAAATATGCAGGTCGTAAAACATTTGGCGTGATGCAGCGATGTATCGAAGGTGGATGGTTTTGATACTTTTTGTCTGGTCATGTTGATGATTACAACAGGCTGACTCCGTTAATTGTGTATTGTCGGAGTGTGTCGAACTCACCGGCCAGACAGCAGTACAGTTCCATATATGCTCGTTCGTCAGGTTTTCCATATCGAACAACGTTGCCTGAGAAATAACGAAGCAGATTATGCGATGATGATATCTTGTTATTCCATTTATTAATCCGCCTCTTTGACTCGTAATTAGATCATGCAGTATCGCTGAATGCGTGTGTGTCAGGACTGAATATGCATCAAACATGAGTGTATATAGTACCTTCTTGACTTGACCAAGACTTATTCAGTGATTAGATAGTTAGCAACGAACCTTCAAATTTATGTTACACTCTGTACTCATGAGGTAGAGATCGCAGCAGTGCGGATGGAATCCAGAACACTGGGATTACGAACCGAACGTTTTTCCTTGCACCCACGGAGTCAAGTATTTTGCCTCAAATAAGTTTCTTATAACTAAAATGTGGAAAATAACGTTCAAAGTGAATCGCAGTTTAGCTTGAAAATGTGCGTTGTAACTAAGTCGCATATCGGATGCGGTCCCAATGATTGAGATGACAGAGGTTTGCTTTTCAGTAAACTACGGCCCCAGCTGAGATGGTGTGTCGCAATCCAGACTTGCGGTGAGTATGCAAATACCCAACAACGAACACAACACGAGTGTTTTTACCAAACCCTTAAATAAGGTATTAACCGTTGGGACAAGCTTGCTTCACGACGACTCGATGGCTTAGAGGTAGAGGCTTTAGCTGTTACTTCCATCGTTCGTGTTTGGAGTCACTGTTCAGTTGACTGTCTAAGCACAGTACGAAACAGGTTGTGAATTTCAGGGTGTTTTGCATGAAGAAGCGAATATTTATCTGTTTCAGGTGCAATCCCAGTGACCGATTTACCTAGGTTCCGTGCAATAGGATTTCACCTTGAATTAAGGAAACCAAATATAATCTATTGGCACAGTGATTATTTTTAAATGCTATAGAAATTAAATGTATGCATATTTTACAAATGCTAATACTACGAAATTACATGTTTCATTGCCAACTGCGGACACACACAAAGAGAGTGAAACTTCTGTCGACATTCTAGCCGATTGTCTTGCGTGGCTAACTTAAACTGGTGGCACCTCAATATCATGTTGTAGCCCAGTTGTAGTAGGTGACAGCTTGGGGCTCTTTAGAATCTGGTAGGCTCTAATAATGTCGCCACGTAGGCTCCGGTACCGGCCACAGTATAATTTTAAGGTCCTCAGTCTAAGTTGATAAAGAGGATTGCACAACCCTTTGAAGTACTTCGTGGCTCTTCGCTGTGGATTCTCGAGCGCTGCAAGGTCTCGTTTTTGCCAGGGCTGCCATACTAGGATCGCGTATTCCATATGAGACCACACGTAGGTGTTAAGCAACTGCGAACATACAGGGCGATCAAATCGTCCAAATGAATTTTGCAGCATTCCAACGTCTTGGTACCCTGTCTTCGACGCCTTCTCAGATTGTTCTGAACAGCCCAGATCAGCCTGAACTAGTATCCCAAGTTCGCGCTCCTGGGTGACTGCTTGCAGGACATGATCTCCAAGCTTGTATGTGATGTTCGACTGTTGGCGAATGTGAACCACCTTACACTGCCCCGAATTGAACTGGAGCAGATTGTGGAGTGACCACCCATACGCTCTGTCCAGGTCTCTTTGAAGTGTGTCGTAATCTGCTGGGACGGCGATCGTCCGCAACAGCTTAACATCGTTAGCGAACAGCAAGAAATCTGAAATAATCAAACGCATAAGCTCCTTAATGATCACGAAAAACAGTCGCGGACACAGTATGGACATAAATCGGATCCGACATTTTACTTCGAAAGCAGACCTGCAGTGGCCGATCCTGCAGGAAATTCCTTACCCACCCAAGGACTGGAATACCAATTCCATAACTTTCGGGCCTATGAAGCAGGATGCGGTGTTCCAGGCAGTCAATGGCTTTGGTAAAGTCAAGGTAAATGACGTCTGTACCTCCGGCTGAAACGGCTGCTTCCGTCCAACTACTGCATGCAAACATTAGGTTGGTAATGAATGAACAGTGCTGGCGGAAACCGTGTAGCTCGGGTGCTATGATGTTGTGGCGTTCTAGATGATCTACTAAAGCCTCAGCGATGATTGTCTGCATCACCTGAGAGCACACGGAGGAGGACCACTGGGTGATAGTTGGCGGGTTCCAAGCGATTACCGCTTTTGAAAATTGGAGTAATTACGCCAAGTTTTCATATGGTAGGCACAATTTGTTTATCCAAGTAATTTTGGAAGAAATGCAAAAATAACCCGGCCAGCGTCGTTGCTTTTACTTTCAGCGCCTTTTGGGTGATTACAGTCGATTCCGGGAGAGCTGTAGGTGCGTGGTGAGAGCATTTTCTTCAACACAGCTGTGACAGTAACATCGATGTTAGTGAGGTTTGAAGTAAGGGACAATGATGTGAGTATGTAACACTGGCGGACGTCTCTTTGGATTGTTGGGGCATATGGCATTCGTAGGACGTTGGCTGCGCCTTCGGTACTCTGTGCCAATCCGACTGGCGTGTTAAATGGGAGATACCGAGCTTCATTTTCCGGATGGTGTTAACATGCTTGCATAGGATCCTTTCGTTGTTGGCAAATTTACAGGTCATATGTTGTTGGTGAGTCGATTTGCCCTCATGGACAAGCATGTTACAGTAGTTGCGCTGGGTCACGTAATTACTCCAGGTTTCGCGATAAGGACGAGCTTTGTATGTACACCAATTTGCATTCATTATTGACATGCGTCTGCGAGTACTACTTCTGATAAAAGATGAGCGATTGGTGGAAAGAAGATTCGTTGTTTTCGAGACAGTTCCGATTAGATTGCTGCAGCGTCCAACAAACTGAATGCAGGCGCTATCAGGTGAGTCACCTTTCAAGAACTCCCAATTGGTCGTCTCAAGTAGGTTGTTCAAGATGTTGTAACGTGCGATAGTACTTGTTAGTTCTGTGTGTTCTTCAGGATATTCAGCGTAACGCACATAGTTAGAAAGTATGGTGGCATGATCACTTAACCCCATTGGGGTGTGTGTAAATAGCCTGTCGATCATTAGTCCCTCATTTGTAAGTACTAGATCAAGTACCGATGGTTTGTTATCAGCTGTGTACCTGGAAGGTGAGTTGATGTGGTAGAAAGCGACCTGTTTGCGAAAAGGTCTTGCAGTTCGGCCTTGTATGTTTCGCTGGGGGATGCTGATCTTTCCAAGTCGTGGACGTTGAAATCGTTTGAAATAACAACGTGACTGTAAGTTGGGAGTAAGCATTTCGTCAGTGATGATGCATCTCTGGAGTGGATGATGGGGAGCGATATATGACTTCCATGAAGCAGTTGTCATTGTGTCGTAGACGCAAACGGCGCCATAGCGAATCGGTAACCGGCCTTTCCGGATAATCCAGCGGTTCGCATTGTAAGTCGTGACGATAGTATAGGATAGCACCACCTCCTTTGCCTAGGCGGTCGTGTCCGAACAAGGTTATACCCTGAATCGCCATCTTGGCATCCGTAATCCGAAATTTTTTGCCTGGCGCAACCGTAGCTCGGCGACTTTGCTGAGGAAGCCTTGGGCATTCGTGTACATGCAGGAAAGTGTTTCGGTTCTCAGCAATGATCCGAGGCACTTGTGGCTAGGATGAGAATTTGTGCCGACCGTTGCATGGTCTGTCGCTAGCCGTTTTTTGTGGTATTATCAGCGAGTCGTTTGTTGTTGTCTTCGGTGGCATTATGATTAACACATCTAACAATTCAGTTGGCACAATGCATGGGAAGTGGCTGCAGGATTGCACAGGAAGTTCCTCAGTTTCTTCAGACTTGCTTCCATTGTGAATTTCGGATAAGATCACTAATTCGTTTGCGTAATGTGGTGGTACTTTAAGTTGGATGATAGTTTCGTTCGCCGCTTTGAACCGGAGCTCCGTTATCAGTCTTTACCGAAGGGAGGGCCAGTTTTCCAGTAGCTTAAGTGTTATCTGCCTAGTTTGTAAAACAAACTTAAGTATCCTTGAGCCGCATCTTTTGTAGCTTTCTGACCTTGGCAGTCTCGAGAAGGAAGTAACAACAACGTCATTCAAGTGAAGGATCACACGAATATGGCGCCACTGCGACTGATCAGGTGCCTTTGCTTCTAATTCTTCGTGCTCGTGAGACTGGGAGACGCCGTGGTCAAAGCGATTCTGACTGCGGCGTTCAGCCGGAATTCTTCTAAGCTCTGTCTCACTTGCTTGCACTGGCTCCAGCGAACGTCTGGAAAGAGGCGGACCAGACCGAATTCGTTGTGGAAACTAGCAGACGAAAGCAACGCTGCTTCCATCTCATCGACACGGTTTAGCACAACCTGAAGAAGTTTGGCTTCTCCATAATGATCAGAATTCGTTTGGCGGGTGATCTTCGTCAATTTAGCTGATTTAGTCGGAATGCCGAGGAGGCTACTTACAGCATTCCATTGGTTCAATTCACCGAGCTGTTTTCCCTGCTGCTTTTCCCGAAAGCATGGAAATAGGTTTGGAAATTACCACAGAAAATTCCCATTTGGACCATCTCATTGCGCGTTCCACAGGCGCATTTATGCACTGCGGCTCGGTTATTTGCGCTCATCAAGGCACGTGAGCGTGTGATGGTTAGTCCTACCCAGGACCTTAGATCGATTGATCCGGCGGCAAGGTTAGCCCGCCGAGAAAGTGGCTGTCTCAATGTCTCACTCTTGCGGCCGCACACGGATAGTGGGATCCAGCGGTGCACACACAAGCACACGAAGGCGCAGCGTGTATTGATGGGGTCGCGTTCCACTAGGACGCACGCGGGACGTTGGCAAAGTACCCTAAGTGCCTCGGACGCGATGTTTAGTAGGTGAATGACGCAAAATGTCTCGTACGTTTCTTATGCTACCGGCTGTAGGATTGGTTGCAGATTCGTCTGAGAGTCCTCAGCTTCTACCACGGAATGAGATCAAAATTATCCTCGAAAAGCTCGGGAGTGATGTGATTTCACATGCAGAACTCGACGAAGAACGTGCCGAAATTGAGAACAGGAGTAACAGTGTGATCCACACAAGTTAGATGTAAGGAAGGAAAGCACTGAGTAGCACTCGTCGAACTGCTTCGAACGAGCACATGCACAAGAAAGTGTGTGGAGAACTGGAGTGACCACGGCGAGTGAAGCCAGAGCCGAGATAAAGTGCGGCCGTACGGCAGTCAGCTCTTTTCCTCCTTCACAATATAAGGACGATTGTTTGATGCATCTATCTGTTCAGTCTCTCAGGTGGATGCCGCACGAAGACAAAGAAGTCACCTATCGAGCTTCAGAACTGTCTCGGGTTGTGCGACACAACTAGAATTACTTCGGCAGCTTCAGCAATTATTCCCAATGAGAACCCCTAACAGTTTAATGAAGCGCTTATAAAATTTGTTCAGGTATTTCACTCATTATATTATGCAAAACTCTCCGGAGGACTTGCGGCCTTTGCCCAACAACCGATAACGCACCAGTCTCAAGGCTCTGCTCTGGAAAATCAGTGGGACGCTCCGCCTTAGGGAAGAAACGCAAGTAATAAGTGCCCACAATTGCCTCTGGCCTTGGAGGAACCTCTTGGCTACAGAATAAGACCTCTACACTCTTGGGTGATTAGTCACGCACTTTACCGCTAGCTAATGATACTATTTTTTATCCTTGATATTGGAAGCCCGCCGCTTAATAACTTTGTATGAACCTGCGGATTTATCGGAGATTTACTGGAGACTTTCACGGAGAAATATACAGAGGCTCATTTAGTGCACTGTTAAACACCATATTTTGCAGCTATTCCTGCGTAAATGGAAACCAACTAAGTATCGCAACCGGCTGCAAAACATAAGGAATAATTGGCAGCGGCGGCGCCTACAATATGGGCACATTCAGCGGCTTTACCACACAAGACGTAAAGATCTCGCTAGAACGGTTATCGATGGTCACTAGCGAACAGCGTTCTTACAAGCAGACGATGCAACTCCAATTTCTACGGAGAATTAGAGCAGTGGGCTTTCTTATCCGCCAGTAGTCGACGGATGGTTCCCTCAGACCACTCTCCTCCTAACATGGGTCTAATAAAACCAATTGCAAAAGACGAAATGCAGATGGCGCTTCGAAACATGCAAAGCAGCCCACCGGGATTCGCTCACTTCACACCGAAGAACGTAGCGAAAATTGATCCACTTTTCGCTACAGCTTTCCTTAATTGTCTGCGCGCTTCATCTTCTTCCTCTTCACAGATGTATATTGCCAGAATCACGTTTGTGCCCAAGAGCTCAAAACCGACCTTTACGGAACACTTTCGCCACATCTCCGTCGCTTCGGTGTTCACGCACCTACTTCCCCGTATATTTTTGATCGTTGAGTTCCTTCATTTCCATGCATTTGGTTAGAATTCGGCTTTTTGCTTAAGGACAGATATTTCGAGTCCCCTGCTATTTTTCCCGCTGCTCTCCGTCAATCGCATTCCTCTTGCACTCCGCACTCCTTTTGGCGGTGGATATCTCAAAGGCTTTTGATTCGGTTTCTCATAATTCATCGCTACGAGCCGCTACCGCATTTGGTGCAACTCGGTTACTCCTAGATTGTTTATGGTCATATTATGCTCCTGCTGTATCAACATTTAACGGAATTAGTCTTCATACAGAACGTGGTTTTTGAAAAGGTGACCCCTTTTCTCCCATGCTTTTTATTATGACACTCGATGAAGCGTTCCACGGAGAGTCAGATGCAACTTGGTCATCCCCAGCATGTCCTATCGACTGCGTGGCCTATGCCGACGACGTCAACATTTATGCAGAAAGTAGAGCGGCATTTGAGAACCACATAGGTCTTCTTTACGTGCGCCCAGAGCTATTCGGTTTCACCTTTATCAACTAAAAACGTTGGCTACGAATAGTGTGGGAGATGGAAAGAGAAATTTGGCAGTTCATGACATATCCCCTTTAGTTGTGGAAGCTTTTAATCCCAACTATACAACCTGACAGACGTTTTACATTGCTTTGTCTTCCATTTAACTTGAAAGGAGAATTGTCTCCCTCCACTTTGGATGAACTTCACAGACAACTGGAGGAGGTCATTAAAGCGCCCCTAAATCCGTACCAACGATTAGATATTTTACGGAAGTTTTTAATAATTCGCCGTATTCATAATTTCTCCCTCTGTGTTTTACCGGAAGATCTTTAAACACATGGATAAACTGGTTAGGGTCTATATCAGCAAAAGACTACGCTTACCAACAAGTACATCAATAACATACTTGCACGCCTCCATTAAGGATTTTGGACTTGGCATTGCATCCTTAACTACAAACAGATCATTATCGCAGAAAACAAGGTTGTAGAGGCATCTTGTAAATACCCATCCCATTACTAGTTGGGAGATTTGGGAGCTGGCGGCCGCTCCTATCCAACGACTTGAAATTTTACCATTTTACGTCGACTAATCAGGTCGTCATGAATGAAATCTCAGCGGCAGCAGCTTGTAAAGAAGCACACCTGAGCTCAGCCGATGGGTGTACATTACGTGGGACGTAGGCAAACCTAACATCTCAGTATTGGCTGAGGGAATCAACGAGGATATTTCCATGACTGTTTATCCCAAGAATTCAACTACGTCGGGGTCTTCTATCAACTAAGGCTCGTAGAGCTGAAAGTCGCGCTCCTCCAGATAACTCTACTCTTAATTGTCGGGAAACTTGCAGGCAAAAAGAAACAATATCCCACGTACTGCAACCCTATGAAATACCAAACGACACCCGATGTAAGTGCCATAACGTTATAGCCCATGCTATCGAACTTTTGTGGAAAAGAGGCACCCGCATCATTCCAGAACAACGAATTTCAGCCCCTAGGCTTTTATCAAACCGGACATCCTTGTTCCTAAAGATTCCATTGTAATTGTTCTAGATATAGCAAATTGTGATGTCGATTATTATAGATGAATACGGGGCAGCGCAAATGCTTCAGCAATATTGTAATATATTCAGACTCAATACCCGAAATCACGCGCGATCATCCACCGGCCCATCATTATTAACAATAAAGGTTTAATACACCCGGCTTCCACGAAATCCCTTCTTCATTAGGGCTGACAAAATTTGAAACATCAGATATGTATTTTTCGACAATTCGGCACCCTTTGAGTGTTTAGATGCATTATCTACTTACTTGACAAGGCCAACGGTTCCGCCCCAAGTGTCTGGATTTTTATTTTGAACTTCGTTTCCTATTCCGGCGGGAGTTTCGTCGCATAGTGCTGTAATACTTCGTTCTGGAGCCATGCATGCCATAGCCAAAAATAAATACTCATGCCTGGATTGGAACGACTACCTCCCTTGTGAATTTGATTAATCATTCTGTGTTTCCACATGTCGGGCACGTATATTTCGTCAAAACAGTGTTGGAAGAGTCCAGCCAGAGGCTCAGATAAAGGCTCTCTTAGCGTCGCTAGCATTTGTATATTATCAACTCCAGGAGAGCTGTTCTTACGCATACTCAACAGCACTTTAAGTTTGGCTTCTGCTGTGAAGGATATGTGAGTGTTTTGTTGAAGAAATAACCATTGTGTCTCGTTATGTGGACAGTGATCGCACTGAAATGTTGCAGCATATTGTAGGTGCAGATTAGTCAGCGCCTCCTTCATTATGTGGCACTTGCCACTGCGCACAAGTTCCACGCAGCGAACGGCCTTTGTACGAGCACAAAGGAGGTTGAAATTTGTTTCATCAATCCACACCGCCCATCTCCCTTCGACTTCCGATTGCAACAGTGCCGAGACGTAGGATTTTCTTCGTCTTTTGTTCTCCTGTGTGTTCATGGATTCTGGAACTGCGTGTAACTCATTCATTGCTCTTAGCCTCTTGTCCAGCCGTCGCACTATTGTGTTAACGCTCACCTCAAGCATGCACTTCAATTTCAACCGCTGGCGAAGTGTTTGGAGAGTGACCGTGGGTTCCGACGATACACATTCTACTCGACAATCAATGTGGCTTTCTGCCAGAGATCATCATTGCACCCCTCCAGCATGCTTCCCTCTTTCTTTGATTGATCCCAGTCTTCGTATCCAACTGCAGCTCGTTTTCGGGTTAACCTACAGTAAACATTCAAGTTGCTCCCAGTTGTCTCCCTTCTCATAAGCCTTCAGTATCCTGCTCTTCACATCTTCTGAGTGGCGTGTACGGCGGTTGCTTTTTACCATTCTGAGTACAGCAGGCTGTAAGTCACCCGGCTGCTTTACATATATACCTGTCTGCACAAGCTTCCTAATGTAGGACACGTATGACGGTTTCGTGGACATAAGCGTGACTATGCATTCAACCTCATCGCTAGGCTCCGGCTTACGATGTTAGTCACCCCAACAATCAAGCCAATGGAATGAAACACAATGGCGCCTGACAAGCAGCTCGGTCACACCTACGGTAACAACAAGTGCTACGTCCTTCCATGGGAGCTTTTCATTCCAGCCTTGTGTTTCGTCGATCTAAACCAGGCTCGCGTACCTTAACTGTCAAGCCGGTCCCATGTTCATCCTCATTAAGATGCATGCAAACTTGGAATTAATTGCACTACCTTACCTGCCCCATTCATCTATGCGTTAACGCAGGTGTTATTTCTAACGACAGTATGATTTGTGAACACAAGTGTAGGTGGGGCTCAGAGTTCATACATTTACACAACATCCATCTCCCGAACATGTGCGTACACTGAGAATACTATGCATTTTGATGTAAATGTACCGGTTGGCTATGAACATTTGACGCAAACAGACGGCGCAACTTTCCTTGTGGATACAGACACATTAGGGCACACTATAACTGAAGTGTACGACGGCAGCACGCTTGCAGGGTGTGCAGGTGAAGGGTTGCGACCACCTCGACATTGGCACATGACTGCACACATTTAGTGTATCCGGATGTCAAAGCTCACGGATGAAAGACTGAGATGGATGGAGACATGTTGTGGAAAAATATTCCGACGTTCTTGTGAGTAAACCGATAAACGGGAGGCTGTGCAAATGGAGAGTGAAATGCGGATTGCAATGTAACCACCTTTGTTTAAGCCCACGAGTTGCCTATTGATCTGCGATAAGGCGCCATGCCACACGAATCTGGAAAGCATATCAAAAGAGGTGTCGCACCGTTCGGGATCCGCCTGCGCCCTGCTCCATCACGGAACCCAATTAAGAGCATTGGAAAAGCACATGTAAAGCAAGCTATGTGATAGAGATATTCCGAGGATTTTCAGCGTGTTCCTTAGGATGTACTTTGCAAGACCGAGTGAAGCATGTGTTTGATGGAGCGAATTGTGTCAGAGGCACTAGCCTGTGTGACGTCTCAGCACTGCCAGCGCAGGATGGATCATGTGAGGGGGAATGAGGCTCGCGCAATGCATTGTACAGGTTTGTGAACTGCTCTAATTTGTAGATATAAAGGTAGATAATTTGGTGTTTTCATTGTTTTGCATTGCAAAGCCATTGATTCGAGATGCAGCTATAAACGATGGTGTTCAGACTAAATGCTGTCGCAGATAGTTCCTGGCTGTTTCCGCGTTAGGCTTTCACCGACATCCAGAGGGTGTACGGATGCTTGCTGGCAAACAGGATTACATTGCTGCTAATGATGAGACGTCCTGTTTGGTTAAGTACTGTTGTGTCGCAAGCTCATTTAGGGGGAACCGTACGTATTCGGTATCAGGAAAAGAACTACGGTGCGACGTGAAGGCAGACTCATTCTTTGATCATTATTTTATGCATTATTTCGGAATGCTCGAAGTTTCATATATCGCAATGCATGCCTTTAGTTCTTGGTAGTCCACTTTCACATTCTTAGTCCTACACCAGCTGTTTGTTCATCCTTGTGACCCTAATCTTCGTGGAACTATCTTCAGATTGAGCACTGTTGCTGTCTGGAGACTATAGCACCCACGCGTCTCCATCACATACTACCAACTCATGCATTCATGCAAGCTTTATTATATCTACCGTTATTGGCTACTTTGGGCAAGCTCATTTTAAGGTCATTGCAGCGCTTAGTACGTCGAAATGAAACTGAATGAAATAAAATTGCTTTAAGGATTAAGCTCAATTGGCTTGTAGATACAGCTCAGATACTTATGCACTATATATGCCATCATTTAGGAAAAGCTATAGTGTGAAATGTACCAAAACTCACCATGTTCATTGGACCAAGCTATAGGTTTTATCCCTAAATTTTCACCGGTTACAACCCCCGATTTTCAGAAGAAGAGAAATCTCACAGGTTCTCGTAATCCTTTATTCAATCGTCCGAAATATCAGGTTTTATTTATTCTCGCACCCATCAGTATAAATGCAACATGGGTTCTTCACCGTGATACAGAAAACAAAGGCCTAGATAGACAATGCATTCACGTTAATTTACCACCTCCAAAGACGGCACCTTTCCAACATTCAGGCATCGATGTTATGCTTATAGTCTTTTGGGAGCAGCATGAAGTAATTATGATAGACTTCATCCTCATGAGTGTCAATATTAGCGGAAGCTATTATGCTTTCCTAATTCATTATATAGAATGCCAATCAAGAAGATGGGTCAACTCGTTAACTAAAAATTTCCTGCTCCTCCATGACAATGCGCTTGCCCATAACGCAAAAGTCACCCAGGCAGAAGCGAGGTCATGTGGCCATGGGACACTTCCTCATCCTCCATACTCTCCAGACCTTGCGCTACCGGAATTTTACTTCTTTCCAAATAGCAAATCATTTCTGAGCTGAAAGCATGTTTTTGATAATGCAACTGTGGTTTATAGAGCAAGATACTGACATTTGGCTTGACCTAAATACTTTCTCAAACCTAGCCTGTCCACTTGAATGAAAGCATGCGCGTAATGTGTAAATCTGAATGGTACTCATGGGAAAATGGACCTATAATTCGCTAGTTTTGCCTCTCACGGTGCATTGGGATTGAGGCAGCAAAATTTTTATTTAACGGCCATCTTATATTTCTAAGCGGATAAACCTGCGACGGGTCTCTTAAGTGAGTTTACCAGGATGATGAGCATTGATCACTTGACGCGTGCCATTGTTTCTAGGTGATGGTCTGCAAGGAATTAGAGCACTTACGCCATCTGCCGCATCGACACTTGACCATGCGGAGTAAATGCTTCTCATGTTCCTTGAGTATCTTGTCTAACTAACAACACATCAACTGCAATGTAATCGAGAACCTGAGTGCAGCATTCTGTTGGAGATCAGCGTTGACGCCAGACTGAGAGGTCACCAGCAAATTGGCTGAAACATGCAGTCGAATAAAAGCAGCAGAACTTTCATTTCTGTCCATGAGTTTCTTACCCGGAACGCGCTACTTACATCAGTCAAACAAATATTCAACACACTCAACCAACTATATATTGTCCTTTGCTATTACTGCTCTGCTTCACGGGTTTAGAATCCTGGCGTTCATGTTTTGTCACCTACTGACGTTGCAATATAATGGGGATTCCATAACTACTGTACCACAGAGGTATAAAAGAGGAATTCTGCCTTTGCCGACAAAAATGAACTGTTTCTTGTGTAACGTCTAGTGCAACTCACACCAGAATGGTAAATGTGATTTTAAAACACTTGCACTATTGTTCATTGACACATCGTCAACAGCATACGGGCAAGGAAATATTTTAGCAGCAGTCATCAAATCAACGTTGGTTTCATATTCAGTTGAGCTCATAAGGTAGAGACATTAGCCCCGCGACTTAAATCCTGTACGCTGGATAAACCATCCCAGACTTTTTACCACTAAACCTCCGAGTCACGCTTAAAGCCTTGACATAAATGCCGAAACTTCACCTCAACAAATCGCATTCCAGATTGACAGTGCGTGTCGAATTAAATCGTAAAATGAAGACAAGCTTGGTGCTCTAAATTGCAGAGTTTACTTTAAAGTAAACGGGGGATCAAATTGAATTGCGCGTCACACTCCAGATACACAGCGGTTACTCAAAGACACAATAATGACCACCAAATTATTGCTTCCAAAAATGCTCCAGGTTTGTCACTGGCCTTTCGGACAAGCGTCTCCCCGCTCTTCTCTATGGTTTTTGGGTACATGCTACATTTAGTATCGCCTGATTTTCCGGAGTTGGATTTGCAGTCCTGCTGTCCATACCTAATCAATATAAATGAGCACGAAACAGGTCAAGAAGCTCGGTGTGGCTGAAGGCAGAACGTAATATTTATCGGCTTCAGATACGGTCTTGCTGACGAAATAAGACTTTGCGATGTGAATTGAGCGGCTTTGGTTTAGTCCGTTTCTTTAAAACAGGGATGGCCCGCCGCGTTGGTTTCTGCGGGCGTACCTAGATTTGAAAACATTTTGAGAACATTTTGAACAAGGTAAAGGTCGTCGCTTGCCGGTAAGATTTCGTTTCTGCTTCATTTTCATCGTTCTTGAATCTGGATATTGGCAAATATTCACCAAAGTACACTCTTTCGATTAGGTTTGGTCCGGCTTACACAGTGCGCAAATTTCCCGGTCTCTATTGTTAACGGACTGTCGTCTACCGCAGATTGTCAACTTCAGCAGCATTTCTGCGTAAACAGAAGTGGACAAAGTCAACATCTTTACTACTTCTATCAAGGTTCGTAGAATTGTTGCAAAGTACAATACTAGGTCCATCCATCAAAACCGATTCCAGCCAAATCGTTGGCTCTACAGAGCGGTCACCAGCAATTACATCCTTCCTGCCTGATTTCGCTGACGACAGCAAACCCCTGGCCCATCGCCCAAGTCTAACTTCCGAGCGGAATTGTCAAGTCGCTCAACCGTCCTACTCTTTGTCTGGTTTCAAATGACTTGGTTGAACAGAACGTGGGTGCGCACAGGAACAAACGGACCGCCGCATCGCGGCAAGGCGCAGAACTGACCTCAGAGCTAACGTGTGCAAAGGACACTCCGGTGTGCTTTGAGATTACCGGCCAACAGAAAGGGGACAAATACCTGGTTGGTTTGTATTGATCTTTGCATCAGACACGGTGACCACTTTAGTCCACTGTCCACTGTCCGTTTGCCTTAACTGTTTTTCAAACCCTGAACTTTATGGCCAAATCTGCAAATGCTCCTTATCACGGTCAAAAAGAGAAGCTCTAGCCTTAGTGCAAGGAAGGAAGAGGAATGCACAGAACAACTCACAAAATTCCCTGCTTATAACCAATCCACAAGTAATAAGGAAACTAAAGCTTCATGTTCCGTTAGTTCACCTGCCATTAAGCGAAACTTACCAAAGCCTAAAGTGACTGCTAAGACTCGCAAAGCTCCGAAGACTTCTAAAACTTCAAGATCTGAAAATTGAACTGTAGCAAAACTGAGTCCAACTGCCCTGCCAGTTCAGCTTATTAACTTACAAAACATCCAAGACTAAGTTATCCAACTTAAAGTCAAAATGCTGTCGATCTATAGCTCCCTGTCTGTTCTCCGTGCACTAGAACCTATCACTGCCTTACTGCAAAAGACAGTGAGTTTCAAAATAGAGCATAAGTTACTCGCAGGATCAATTGTTGAATCGATCGCCGCAGAAATAATCGGCAGGATGTATCGTTCTAACGATGTAGTTGTTTTTAATGTCCCGAATAATATTCCGCTTGTAGCCTTGCTGGTAAGGTTACTTGTTCAACCCTACGTTTCCGTCCATAAGAAAACGTCTGAAGCCTCCATTCTGAGTAAACCATATATGTCCAGTGGGACTTTCCGCAATATAAATCCTACTTATATCCCTGATAGAATAAATGAACTGTCTTTATGGAGACCTGAGGAAGAAATGCAGCGTCATCCCTCCCTATCAAGCTTACAGCCTTTCCTGAACTTTCGCAGAATAATCCAAACCTAAATTTGAAAATTCTTCCTACACTATCAACAAACTCCATACCTGCTCAAAATGACCCCAACCTTTCATATTTAACTTATACTGACACATCGCCAGATAAATACCCCAAATTATTCAACCAGTTAGCCTGTTTACCTATCCAGACACTATACTCTAAATCGCCTCTTTTCAATGCTCGCTCATTTTAAAATAAGATGCCCACTCTTCGCTCATTGCTGTCTTGCTTTAAACTTGACTTTATATCAGTGACAGGGACACGGTTTACAAGCAAAACGCTACAGTCCTGCTTCCAAATTGAACATTATCACAGTTTTCTTGCTTGCGAACTTCAGCGCCTGGAGGTGGTTACATCATATATGTCGCTTAAATCGTTCAAGCGTCGCCGTTATGCCCTTCTCTTCAGAATAGTAATATAGGCAGTATACTTGAACATGTTGCTCTGTGTGTAAACTCGATGATTTTGGGTTTCATGTACTCCCCTCCGAATCCCAGTACAGATGACTTACAAATCCTGGAGCACTTGATTTGCTACTCAACAGAACTACCCGTTAACTGCAAAGTAGTAGTGTGAGATTTCAATGTACCTGATATTGACTGGAGATCGTGCGCCGCACCTACTAAGTATTCGTCACTCTTGTCTTCTCTACATATCTGTGGATGGGCACAACATGTCCATTCAACCACCAGGGGAAACCACATCCTCGATTCATTCCTTATTTTAGGTCTATCAAATGTCTCTGCTGTTATTCTAGAAAAGTCTCTGGCGGAGCTCACAAGATAGTCCAACTCTCCTTCAAAAAGCCATTTTCTGCTCCCACTCGGACTAAATCTGCAGTCCTCTATGGACCATACAATTCTATGCACTTGGAATCGTTTTCCACCCTTTTAAATCTTTGCGATGGGAAAATTTCGTCCTAACGAGTGATCCGCAAGTGGCTGCCGCTGAGTTATACAAGAATCAAAAGATTTGTCTAGACACCCTAATACCAGTGGATTATCGGCGTTTTCCCAGTGAACCAAAATCTGTCGTTACTCCCGAAAATTTTGCACGTAGTCACACGGCTACGAAATCGCTATCAGAAAACGAATGACTTCTCCCTCGTATTGCAGCAGCAAACAGTCATGGCTGAATTTGAAAGGCTTCGGCTTATTAGGAGCATGAATGCTAAAAGACACGCGTTCAATGGCCAAAATTCGAACCTTGAAAAATTATCAAGCTGATGACAAGTAGAAAATAGAGTAGGGAAACCACAAACGTCTTGATTTATGGTGACCAAATAACTAGCAATCCAACTGTAATAAGCAACGCTTTCAATAATTAGTCTTGTTCTACATTTAACGCCACTGCTGAGGTTACCTCGCAATCCTCCATCTGCTTACTGTCCGCACTGGAACGCACTGCCATCGTATGTGGTGAATGCACCAAACATCGAGACATTCGAAAGACTATTGGACTTGCACTTACATGATACACATTATATAACGGTATGACAAACTGCAGTGTCTAACTTACTGATATTTTTGTGTCACACCTGAAACTTTTGTTTTCTTCCATTTGCCATCCTGTGGGTCTTGTAAAGTTATTGCTTTTTATCCCACCATACACTATTGAACTATTGAACTATTGATGACAAACTTTGCATAGTTCTTCTATTAAATTTTCATGGTATGCTGGATCTGACAATTTAGCACAAACACTGATAAAAACGATGGATCCGAACTTCCTTTACTACTACTGAATCTTTTTTTCTATTTATAAAAGACGGTACTGTGCCATCCCAACGGAAGAAGGCTGTACTCATTCCTCGCTACAAGTCAGGCTCGGCGCATAAAATGAGCAATTACCGCCCAATACGCTATATTTCAATACTCTCTAAACTGATGGAGCGTCTCATAAAGTCCAAACCTGTTGACTTCATGATGACGCGAAATCTTATCAACACCTCACAACACGGTTTCCTAAGTGCGCGGTCCTGCAATAAATGTCAAATCGATTTTCTCAGTCTCCTGACTAGTGCGTTGGATAGCGGTTCCTCAGCAATGGACATCTACCTGGATATGAACAAGTCATCCGATCGTGAAGGCATTACTACCTTTTATCCAAACTGACTGCATATGGCATGGGCAAAACTCGGCTTTCATGGTTTGCTTCTTACCTCAAAAATAAAACCCAGGTTGTTCAGATTCAACACGAAACCCGCACGCCAAAGCCTATCACCAATGACATGATACAATATAGCTTTCTGGGACCCTTTTTATTCCTACTATATGCAAACGATATTGTTAACAGCTTTCCTTCCGGCAAGAATTTCCTATTTGCCGATGACATAAAAATTATTTACACTTTTCATCCAACTGAGGTCAGTAGTATGTTACGCGAAATCCAGCGTGACTTAAGTGTGCTAGACGCATAAAACTCCAAATGGATGATGACATTCTCTGCTGATTAACGCCGCTTAGTATCATACAGATGTGGCATCCCATCAGGTTCGCTTACTAATGATGTTAAATCATTGTCTCACTGCCACACTATCCGTGACCTAGGGATCCACTACGCAAACACCATTAACTTTGCCGAACAAGCCGCAGATATTGCAGCTGAAGCCCGTCTGAGCATTTGGTTTCTGTTCAAAACATTTAACGTGCAAGAATCAATTAACAAAATGTATAAACTAAAAACATGTCCATTGCTTAATTATGGCTCCATCATGTACTGTAATTCTACAGTGAGTGATCGTATGGCATTGGAACGTGTACAACAATCATTTACTAAGCCTCTACTAGGCTATTCCACCACCCTTTGTTATATGGATCGTTCCATTGCCTTAAAACTTGATCCACAGTGGCTGCGAAGAATGTCAATAAGCCTTTTCATCTGTGATACACTTACCAAAAACGTACAATCCTCACACCCAACGGTACAACGAGCAGGATTGTCAATTTTCCGCACTCGAAATGATAACAACAACAAAATAAAAATGAAGAGATCAGGAAGAAAAATGTCCGACAACATTTTTTAACAGATACTTCATACTATGGAACATACTTCCATCTGTAATACGTGAAATCCTGTCAGGGATAACGTTCTGACACGTTATACATTCGTTACTAAACGTAAAGAAGGGCGGTTAATTTACTGCTACCTATTATGACAGATGAATCCCCGTAGGAAATTTGTGCAAGATGGATATAGCCTCAATACCTGCGTGCCTTTTATATTTTGTTGTTACCAGACCTTATTATCTTTCCCATGTCTATCAGTAGATAAAAACTGTATTCAAAAGAATAAAATATCCTGTTTACCGTGAAGATCACTCTTACCAAAGCTGAATTATGTCCTAGAGCTCCTCCCTAGGCAAATGCTTCATATTCGTTCTGCAATACTTATCATTTTCTACCTTTGCCTGGGGCCCACCCCTTAGACATGTGCTGCAGTACTTCGTGCTCCGTGAAAACAATATAGATATTGTCGCTTTTGGCTGGATTCATCTGAGGACCCTATCTGAAAACCTACCAGGAGCATTCATGTTTACAGGGACTCAGAATGCTTACCCCCTTCAAAATCTATTTTTCCTCTTACCGAATGCAACTAAACTGTTGGAACGACGGGAAACTTGCTCCATATTGCATACAGTTTTCTCTCCCTCGCTGGAGCAAATATTTAGTGCACCTTCGGCGTTTCTCAAGGCCATAAAATTAATTTCACAGCACCAATCTCCCAAACGTCATCTCCTACAAATGTTGGAGCCATCTATATTATTTCCACTAATAATTCCATTTAAGAATGATGTATTTTTCTGAGGGTTTAAGCCTCCATTGATAATTTGTACAACCTGTATCAGACAACTTCGGACAAAAGCCCATAATTTTCTCACTACTGTTCCTTCATCCCTTTACATTTTGTTTATTGCTATCCTACTACTGCTGGCCACGACTGAGCCGATCTCCCAAGGTGATGGATAAATTCTTTCAAAGATGCAGTACACTCATGAAATTTGAGTTGTTACGAACTCACTGGTGAATATTAAAAGTGCTACCCTTGAATTGGCTAAATGATGGCCGTATGATGGGGCTAAGTTAACATGTTACACAGGTCCCACATAAATGTATACATATGGATGTCTAATGTGTCACCTAGATACACTGGCTGACATGGCAAGGAGCCGACCTAAGTGGCTTTCCCGCTGTGAGTTTCTTTGTCCCTCCCATCCCTTTTAGCCTCCCCCTTCAACCACGATCTCATTGCGTAGCGTAATATAATTTTATATAATAATATTTTTTGTCTAGTAGCCGGCTGGTAACTTAACGGAGCGGTGCTTATTCGTTGCTGGTAGCTCAGCTGGCATGCAACCGTTGTATTTATTTTCCTTTTCCTTTATGTATTGCGACACAGTAGCTGAGGTGTTTCCCACCTCTAGCTAACGTGTATAATGATGAATGACTAATGTGTCACCATGATGATGACAAAATTGCATATGACAGCAGCTAACAACAAAAACGAGTCAAACAAGTCATTGGCTACTTGTATTAAGCCACGACAACACATGGTCAGAAGAAATGTGTAGTAAAATATGGAAGCAGCTCTCCGCGAGACTGTTCCAGTAAGGGTCGTATAACTTTACTTGACTTGACGGATTCAACAACTTTTATTCTTACTCTCAACTTTTCCATATTTTACTAATTTTAATTGGTTGAGCACCTCAAATATTTTAAGGAGAACATAACAGATATTGAAAAATACTTCCACCATCCAACTTTATTGTACCAATTGATCAACCGTGTATTTTGCACGTGTCTCGCATATATGGCAATATACCCTTTGTTTATTTAATTATTTAAAAACTACTTAGGGGTCAATCAGTTTAATAAGAGGTAAAGGAAGGATATCAGACACAGGAATATTGAGCCTTTAACTACATACGTAAGTATAAAACATCCTTTTTTGAAAAAGGCGTTCAATCCTAGTGGAAATGTTTTTTGTTACTAAGGCAGCACTAAACGTCTACTTTTACTGACTCTGAGACGTCGTTAGGAAAGTTTGCAGGCTGTTTGAAAGTAGTACTTTAAATTCTACACTCCACTTACCGAGCTAAACTTTAAAAGTATTGACACGTTTTAATATGTATTAAGTTAGCTTTTGTCGTTATTCGAAGTCATCCTAGGAAATGCTTACCAAGTCTCAAATGTGCCATACATAAGACCTGCAATCTGCAGGTTTAGTAAAAACACCCGTATAATAAGGTCGTTTCATTTCACATATTGTGTTATATCACAATCGTAAAGAGATTTATTTTCATTAACCATTTCGACTCCTCTTACCGTTTTCATTCTATTGCGCAGAGAGTCCATCTGCAAATCGTTTCTCATCGCTCTGGTTCTGTGCTGTTCGTGAAGTATATCAATAGACTTTTTTTCAATCTATCGACACACTGTAGTCTTTCGAGTGTACTTAGATCCTTGCAACTATATTTTGGTGCTTAGTATCACAGGTACTGCCAGTGCTTTGCAATCTGACCATCATGACGTACAAAAGTAAAATCCTGTATTCTACTATTGACCATGTTTCAACGTTGATCATACAATTTACTTCAGAGAAATGACTACGACGCCCTCTTACGCTGAATTGCCACCAGTAAGCGGTGCAATATATGTTATCATTGGAAGTAGTCCCCTGTGTCTGAATATACCGCAAACACTCATCCTTGCCACGCCAAGATTTCCCATTTTATGGGAATTTTCTTCGTTTTCGTTAGAACGCAAATAAATTAACTCTTATATGTTAATTGGACTTCATATGCTTCTGTTTCTGTGTGAGACATTGAACCCTCGTGTAATTCACCGATTTTCACCAACAGATGGTTGAACTCCGGTTGAGAAAAATCGCGTCTCGGCCAACACCATAGCACTACTTTGAATTCCTTAACCACGATCTCCGTATTTCTAATATAAGGGTGAATTTATCAGTTTAGTTAATAAATTTGACGGATGTGCAGCTACTTTATGTTTGGTGGCTGGATGTTACTTATAGTTTTATCTTCACAAAAGACGTAAAACATACACTGTACGCTGCCACATTTCTTAGACTTTTGCTAATTAAACAGCTCCTGTAGTAAGTAAATAGTTAGTGGCCACATCGTTGCCTTGGTATAAAGCAAGAATTAATTTTCGAGTTCGGCAGATGTAGCATAACCATTAGTTAATGAGTACTGTGCGTTGTAAGAATTTTACATCAAGCGCTTCCATAGCTTTTAAACGTATCATCGAACTAACACTAGATGCAATAGGTGGGCCTAAGATACTTGGAAGAATCGCGACTTTGCTTTTCTTACGCTTACACAATCACAGAGCAAACGGAAACGAGACAGACCAACCTTGATATTCAAGCAAGTTTTAACAAGCCATAAAACATATTACATTACTTCAACTGTGTTCCTGATGAATGAAAAACCTAACGAATGCAGCATAGGCCGTTTCGTAGGTATGATTGCTTACGAAAATCATCACCACTTTAGACTAGACCACGTGAAGCCGGTCAGACAACACGCACTGTCTTAATCGCATGGGCGCTAAAGTATGCAGGTGAATTGAACAAACTTCATGAACTTACAGCAGTCACCTGAAATGCATGTTAAACGTTTACTTATTGACCTCAATTCAACTTCTCTGCCAAAAGTGTGTTCATGTTTCCTGACTTCATTACATCCATTCATCGATTGCAAATATGTGTGCCAAGTATGCCAAATGATTTTTTATCCAAACAAAATAAACGAAACCGAATTACATCTGCAGTTACATCGGTGAGTAGTGTTGAGTAACCTTCGTGTTAGTTGCATCAAGGTAAACTATCCAGAGATCAATAGTGGAACTGTTCAACAAGGTGACCCTAAGTTAAGGTTTAAGTACCATCAGCAGTGTGCATGAGAGTAGTTTAAGAGAGTATACACGAACGGCGTATATGTATAGTAGGGAAGCAGTTTCATCTGAAGAAATTAAAGACCCACGGATAGTGATTGTTCTGTGTATGTGAAATCGATTGTATAAGTTCTGTAATTCGTTAATGACAGGCGCAAATTATAAACTACCGCTTTTGTCTAATCATCAATAATTATCTTTGCTCACCAAATTAGCATATGGATTATGATGCTGAGAAGTTTATAATGATAGAAATTGCTTGGGGTCAGATTGCCGTCGCGGACCCTTGAACCCCGATAACTTGAAGTAATGTTGAATCAATCAGTGAAGTATCTGATCCATTATCTATTAAGGCTAACGTTCGAATGGTGCCAGCAGGCCCAGAAACAAGCACATGTAACAAGCCAAGCGACACAACAGAGCGTTCGATGTGACTGAGAGCAAAACTGGATCCTTCAGTGGTTGGTGTTCCGAAGTTGCTTCGTTCAACGTGGAGTAGCGGGTGGTGCAGCAGCTTACAATTGTTCGACCCACAACACCTTCGTGATCAACAAATTAGTAAGTCATGATTCGGTTTGAGACAGAGCTGACACAGTCTATGAGCGCGACAGAATTCAAGACGTTTGTTGAGGCTGAGATTTCGGAAATCATCGCACTGATCTAAGTAGTGGCGTTGTTCACAGGAAAGACATTTAGGGAAATTTCGTTCTGATGAAGCGGCAATGTTTAGACAAGCGGCATATCCCTGAGAGTTTAAGCTTCTGCCTCTATCGGTGATGGCCGGTAGTCCGCAGGGACGTGCGGCAAAGGACAAATAAGTATCGACGACGTCTGCGGTTTCATCCACGAAATCTGTCAAATCAATGAAGTTCGGTTCTCTTTCGGTGCGGATAACTCTGGCGGCATGCTCGGCTCACTTGAATTGCAGATGGTTAGGCAGCCTCCTGACTATAGAGCTGATTGTTCTGGACGCGTTCAAATCAGATTCATACCTCAACTGTTTCAACGTCAAGTAGCATGAACGCAGTTCCACAGATAAACGAGACAGAGCTGTGAAATCATTGGGCCTGATGTTAGGGCCATCAGTCAAAGCATTAATGTGAGTCCTAGCAATCATGTGGAGCCGTCCGAAGCGTCTGCGCAAAATGTTCATTGCTTCTTCAAAACCTTCACCAGGGTCGAGTTTTAAGCAACTTTCGATAGCTTCTTTGGCTTCGCCGCAACAGTATTGTATCAGATATGAAAGCCTGATAGTTGGATCGGAAGTAGTTTTGGAAACATTGGCTTCGAAGCATCGCAAAAACATCCAATAGCGGGCAGGATCCCCATCGAATGTTATCAGTTCACGTTTTGGAAGACAGGATGACGTGCTGGGTCCAAATTCACTGGATTTGCGTTCCGGACACAGGTTACCGTCAGATTGAAGGCCGGAGCAAAACGTTCCCGACTGGGATCGAACGCCGGTACTGTCGGATGCCAACGGGCCAACCAACTGAGCTACGGATGCGACGTGCGGACCCCTATAAACAGGCTTCACAAACGACGAGCAGATGGCAACTTCGGGAGAAAGCACACAATCGTCGGCCGGAATAAATCGCGAACGTTCATTAATAAGAGCGTCCGACTCAAATTCAGGTTCGCAGTAGTCCTTAGCATCAACGGTATTCGCCTGCAACATGCGCATGCTCGTTAAAGCCGACTCCAATAGGCGAATACGGGATTCGGCTTTTCGAAGTTTCTCAGCATCAGTAACATTAACATCACCAAAAGAATCACCAGAAACGGACATGATTGCACTATTCAACTTATGTACCAACGTCACTAAGCCTAAACTAAGTACGTCGTACGAAAACTAAACTAAAAACTACGAACAGATAAACCTAGACTTAACGCACGGTCTGCGCAGAAGAAGAAAACGTATTATCCTGTAATCGTGGTTCTATAAGGCATAATAAATACAGTACATGACTTACGAATAGGTTTCGCAATCGTAATGCAAGTGGGCAGAAACTGTCCAGCGTGGGGCGGATCGAGTATTCGGGCAGTGTCACAGTAACATAATAATAAGAATGGCCTTGAAACCTCAAGGATGTGTCAGTGATGGAGTGTAAGAAATAAATATGCGATATGTTAACCGCTTGTAAAACACAGAAAAGCAGTGTAAATGTGCAAGATAATCAGGGAAAAGTGATACCGGGTCCTCAGGTAAGCAATTCAGTTTGGGGATACATCAAAGTTCCTTTTGGACTTTACACTGCGGATGCCAAGATATATTTCCGGATGACCTACTATTAGTACTGTTTAATTCATGATTAGCTGTAAAGTCAGTTGTTAATCACTGATGGAAATATTACCAGTGTTCTATTATTATTGGTCATCATGAGTGTGCTCATTTGTTAGGTGGTAAGTTCAGCTCACGTCCGGTGTGGCATTACCTACCAGGGCAGAGAGCAATGCGAATTCGGATGGAGATGATCGTGTCCCTTTATCTGTCCTCCAATGCAGTTTTGTGCTTCTTGATGCAACACAGCAATGTCCACGTTGAATGAGTGTAGTATGCATTCATTCATTACTTACACTTGGTTTTCAGATTTTTGGCCGCATACGTCATGCTTATGAGTGTAGGTCAAAGGTGCTACAAAATGAACCCAACCACTAAAAATTGTTGGAAGAGTAAATCACTGTATTGCGTGAACAAGGTGATGTTAGGTTACCAAGCGCTTAACAGCAGAAAAATTGGGGTTTCCAATCAAAGCCTTTACTTCAGAAATCTGACCACAAGGCAGCTGTTTTGACAGTGGGCTACAAGGAGTCAGTTTACGGAATTAGGGGCTACCCTCACTCTAATCCACAAACTGGAACGACATAAGGCTGGGTTTATCTGACCTCTAGCCACTGACCATCCTAGTATGATTGATTAAAAATGCGAAAGGCTTCAACCAGCACTGTGCAGTGGATCGCTGAGGCAGACAAACCATTACATCACGTTAAGATCCAGTCTCATTGCGATGGCTGTGTTATTTACCAGTGCGGATAGCTATCAACGCATCAGGTTTCCGGTCCTCTAGGTTAATTGTGCGTATCTATGCCGCATAACCATGTTCGTTCGTAAATGAGTGTACACATGTTTTGCAAGTGTTTGCCCAACAAGTCATGCTAATTAGTGTAGGACAAATGTACTTCAAAATGAACCCTCTTTAAGCCAGTTGGTGTCTTAGTAGCAGAGGTTTTGATTGAAGTTCCTTAGGCTCCGGATTTGAATGTCTGATATCTCTACCTACCGAAGTTACTCGAGTTTGAAACGTATTGTAGAATGCAGGGTTTTCTAGCGTGAAAGACTCATGATCCATTTAAGTCAAATTTTGCTTCCAGCTCTGCATGATGACCTGATAACTGAATGCAGGTTACCTGGTGTATCGCGTGGGTACAATGTCAATGGCACAGTGAGCTATGCTAGAGGAAAACCACATTTGTGCAAAATGTGAATTTTACAAGGTTTTTGACGGAGACAGAAGACCTAGCAACTATGACGATTCATTTGGTAAAGGCAGCCAATTGTTAAAAACCAATTGCTAATACATTCTTCACCGGCATCAACTTTTAGTTTCACATTAGCTAACGAACTAGAAAATATCTATGTCATTTTACAAGTTTAATAGTTTTCGGTCTTTTTCATTTTCTTTCAGGAAAGGTTGTTTCAAGCGGTGCACAGTTGGGTGCACGTCGCTTAATCGGCTGTCAATAAGTTGAGCTACTTAGGGTATGCTCAAATATGGAATATCTGGAGCCGGTAATTTTGGTAGTTTTGTGCCACTTATCTGAAAATTGTGTCCAACTGGGATCCTCAAGGCACCGGCACATTGTGTCTAGTCACATTTTCGTCCACTTTAGGTTTATGGGTGTGAGCGCTGTGATTCAGTGAATAGGATGAACATTTACACCACATGAGCTTTAACGCAGAGGAATACTTGTGTCTTTCCATGAGTGGATAGTAATGAGCCCAACCAACAGCCATCATCCGGTATAAATAGGTTTTACACATCCTCACTGCAATATTTTCGGACCAACATGCTACTGAAAGCTCTGACGGTATTGGTGTTCTGTAAGTTGCACGAGTTGTTCCGTTCCTATAAGGCAATTATCCCCATGAAAAAGTAATGAGCCACGAAGTTACCTAACTACTACACAAAGGGATCTTACGGAAATTTAACAACTGTGCCGGCTGTTGGAAAATTATGCACGTGATGTGAATTTTGTCATTTATTCCCCTACATTTTGATTCAGTTAAACAAAGCTGACTGATTTTTAGACACGTAATGATTCTGAAATGGTTAATATATTAGTAAATGCACACTTCCTAGTATGCAGCTAAGCTTATGGTATTGAGTAATAACCAGATTAGCATATATATGGAACCCTTGTTGCGTGGAGCTTAGTACAGTCATAGTAAAGGTATCAACGGGTTTTCCTTTATTGTTTTTATCTATTGCGATATTACATTACAAAAAGAATTGAAGCATGATGAATGGGTCGGGTTTCACGTTTATGATAAGCAGCTCGAATCTGGTTGGTATGTGACCAATTGTTGCATTATAGGGTAGGTTCACGTAATTTTAATGGATAAAGAGTGGAAAAATAAAAGTTTGTCTGTTGTAAGTATAAGTTAATAACTTTAAAGTGCAGTTTTAATCGAATTTTGACATAAGCGCAAATGAAGCTTGCTGTTGCAAGCCCACCTAGACAGCGTGTAAGATGGGAACACGAGTAAAACTGTGTGAAGGACTGGAAACACCATCGAATGCGAAACCACGACAAAGTGCTGGTGTCAATAAAAAGCAGTTTCTGTGGCGACTTGGGTGGCCAATAAAGGTGGAATTATAATACCAGTTCTAAGACTTTACGGGTGATTTGAGAATATCTAAACCAATGTTAGTTGGAAGCAGAACGAGAAGATATAACCTAATTGTACTGGTTTGAAACAATACTATCTACTTAAATACTACGAAATTTGACGACTTCAAGTATTTCATATAATCGATCGCCATTTGCGCTTTCTTTAGTGATAATCGCTTCACGTTGTCAGAAAGCATTTGAAAATGGTAAGTCTTTTGCTGTTTTAGTACACTATTTTAATTCATAACGGGATGAGCAAGGCTTTTAACAACAATCGACTGTAGTTTAGTACCGACTTCATCGACAAGTTGAAAATGATAGAACTGATTAAGAAAATATTGTCTAAAAATTTCTCGTAGATTGATAACGGAAACATGTAATTTAAACATTTCTTCTCTTATTGATTTTGTGCAAGATTTCGAGGTAACGGGAATTATTTCGTACCGTCGTGAGAGAATGCCATGGGTTGACGAGTTGGGAAACAAAGGCAACCCCCAAGCAGCCGAAATAAAAGCAGACGTATGTGACAGAGTGAGTGGCGTTAACAAACAGATTCCACGTATTATCGTCTTAGTGACCGTACGTAACTTGAACCTGTATGATTGTTAAGTATACATTGTAAATCCTTTTATCGCTAGCGGTCACTTTCAACATTTCCGTTCAGATTACGAAAGCAATGACTTCTCTTGAACGTGTATCACAAAATGAGGTGAATTGCACGATGGTATATCTACACGGATACCCTGATCAAGCGCGTTTGGACATTAATTTTACTGAAGTCCCACAAACAGTGAACAGTTTCGAATGGGTGAAACAAATAAGTGAATTGTTTGACAACGTAACGGAGAAGACTAAGAATCAAAGAGGACCAGTTGCGGGCAAAGTACAGCACAAATGTAGGTTCTAACATTAGTGAGAAGTGAAATTTGCTAGACATTCATGAGATTATGACAAGATTTTCCATTGCCACAGTCAATTTTCCGAGCATCCGCCAAACAATCATCCGCGTTTATCCGTGGAACTAAGGATCCATAACAAAAGTGGAAAATTCCAGTGCGAAATTAAATAATATTTTAACATGAATATCGCATTCATTCATTTTATTGTATTGCGACATTCTTGGTCGAATATATTCGTTGGTTCATTACAGGGAGTGTACGTACCGGGGATATGTGTAAGTAATATGGCAACTTTATTTATATTAATGTCAATGTTACATGCTCGTTGAACAATAGAGTAAGGAGCCACATAGGGAACGATGGAAAATATTAGTCTGCATTAATTGTTTCTCAGAGTTTAAACAACATGCCCTCAGGTTGCAACTGAAATCTTCTGGATCATAGGCCACAATTGCATTCTTCGCAGGTCTGTCTTCATTAAGTCGACAGTAGATATGTTCAACAGCTTTGTGAATGCATGACCAAAAACATTACAAATGCGAGGGAAAGAAGTCAAAACTGAATAAAAATTAGTTCTGTGTATAACACGGTAGCCTACCATGTATTGCTTAGGAAGCAAGCGACATATGCGCCCAATAATAGATAGTGACGGCTGTTATTTTCTAAATATTTGTGACTGCCTATTTATTCATAATCTATATTAACTTGCAATTGTAACACGCTGCTTGAGTTCTGTTCGACTATTTCATTTTGAATTGAAACTTTTCCGTCTAGGTATTTTTGTGTTTGTTGTAGATTTTCAATTTGTTGTATCGGTTTTCGAAAATGGACATTTCAGTGGATGGCCCAGTACCTATGATAAACCAGAAATACTACTAACGATCGAGAACACCCTTTGTTCGGAAGTAAGTGTGCTGAAACAAAACATGGTGTATTAAATATCCTCGAAAATACGTCGGACATACAGAAAATTTATAACGTTGGAAGGTTTTAATATGCAAATTTGTTTTAAGATTTGTAGAATTTAGATTTAGAATATTGATGTTAAATTTAAAGATTACCGAAACTTTACTGGCAATTTTATGGAATCTCCGTGCATCCGGACTGTATTTGTATATCACAGAATGGTTTGTACATCGTATACGTCATTGCGATCCAGTTTAGTTGGTTAACAAATGAGGGTCTATTTCCTTTGGGAGATATCGCGGACTGTTTATTGTACCCGCGTTGTTCTCAGTGTTACAGTCAAGGAAAGGCTTGATTTCATTGAGGGCACTCATATGTGTTGTGCTCTATCTGTTGTATCTTATTTTATTCATAGTCCGATCTTTTATTCTAATGTCTCCTCAAAGGGATTTAGAACATGGAAAACAGCAATTATGGCTTGTTTAGCTGGACCTTTTTATGTAGATGCCTAGACTTTCTACTGGTTTACACACATATAAATCTACTAGTTTAAGCCATCTTTATCCTCCTGCTCTCTACACACCAATAAAACTCGTATTTTGTGTAATCACTATGGTTTATATAATAGGCTCATGTGAGCGGAGTACTTTCGTCTAATCCCGAAAACGTATGTACTATCTGAGGCTAACATTCATCGTTTTGGAAACGATGCGTGAGTACTGATGAACCGTCATGAGTCCTAAGTAGCCCTTGGATTTTCGTAATGTGCGGTGACACAATTACTGTGGAGTGAAGCAAAATACAATTAAAGAGGTCTTATTGTAAGTGAGAATAAAACGCCTGCCCTCTGGAGTGGCAAGGAGTTAACGTTCTCCAGTCAGATGTTGACCACTTGATCGGTTACGGCTACGTGGATGAAAATGATTGTACTGTTTTCCGCGGTGCATCACAGTAGCCACTTCCAACTTTGTCATCTACTAATTGTGCAGGTTGCTCCATGTGATTTTATTCATTTCACAATCATAATAGTTTGCAAGTGCCAGGTGAGTGTATTACAGATGGTTAGAACAATCGCGGACACTAGGGAATCGGTAAGCAAATAGCTTCGTTGTTGTTTACTAACGGCTTGTTTGGGTGTGAAACTAACGACACGCACTTGCTCCTCGTCAGATCGATTGTGGCCACCCGAACTTTTGGTCCATATACCACATACCAACAAGGCATACTCGTTGACTTTTATCCAACGCGTTAGTATTAAACAAGAATTGATGGTTGGAATCTTATTGAGTAAGGAATGAAGACTGAGTGTTTCTAACTAAGCACTACCGATATCACGAAATATTGTTTAAACTCATCACAGTATGTGGTTAAAACCATGATGCGAATAATGCGCACGTAGAAGGAAGCACCGGCAGTCCGATGCTGTTCGGGTAGGCTTAGCTACCCGACTAGGTGGGGTCGTAATAAATTACATTGACATCATCTAAATCCACTTTCATTTTCCATGTGATATTGGCTAATGTGTCTTGGAAACGCAGATGGCGTAAGCTGAAGATGATTCGTCCACAAATTAAAATTGTTCCTAGCTTTCCAAATGGCGAAAATTAGCACAGAGCTTTCCAACTACTAAGTTCGTTGCACATATGGACCAGCGTGCTTAGTAAATGCATGTAAGTCGTTTCCCTTACATGTATTTGCTTGCACTCATCAGGCAGATAGCAAGGCTGCGACTCGAACCAGACGCATGTGGAGTGCGGGCCAAAACTTCTGCCAATAAGCTATTTAGGCACGAATGGAAACGCTTGTCACAATGGTTGCTAAGACTTACGGCGTTCGCCGCAATCCATTCGAAAACGAAAGCCTTAACTGGCTTGCACGTAGTGTGCTAGGTAGAATTAAACCCACGTATTACTGAATGGATGTCCATAGTGTAGGGAAATGGAAAATTGATGCAAACAAACAAGCTTATAATTACACGTACGCAGCAATTACAAGTTTGACATGATAGAAAAGCAGCGGTGCTTAAAAACAGAACAATTCGTCATTCCGATTAAAACAAGTTGTGATTTCAATGCAACTGATGTGCTTCAGTGTTGCTGTGTTGGATGCAAGCGACATGTGTACTTGGAATTTATACTAATTAATGGAACAATTCCAAGGAAGGCAAATAGCAGTGGGCATTTTGATAATTCGTGTTGTACAAAAGCATCATGTAATGCCACAACATTCGTAGTCAAAGCGGACCCACCTGGAATTGTTGGTAGCGCTGCAAATTGTTTTTACTGGAATCTGTGCCTAGTAGACTTTTGGTAAATGACGCCTAAAGAAGTTCCAGAGATTCTCTGTCAGAGTTTCTCATGCTTTCAAAAATGATACTTCAATATTCCAAAATGGTGCGAGTGAGGACATTGCAGAGTTCTAATCTGACTGGGGTCATTTGGATATTATACAGTATGTTAGCCACTGACTTTCAGGCCATGGTGAGCTGCCATTCAACTTGTTCGGAAAAGTTGAAAGTGAAAGAGTTCATTGTTCTACGTTCCTGGGAGAATGGCTGTACACCAAGTGCTCGGTTGAACGTAATTGATTCGTCGGGTATCGAAAAACTGCGCTACATGTGGCTAGGAATTTCCGACGAAAACTTCATCATCCAAATGTCACTGTTTTTCAAGCGGGTGGTAGTCTTTCTGTATACTCAGTACTGCATCTTGAAGTTCAGCTGGTCGGAACTTTTAGACAATCTTTTTGTTATCTGCAAATAGGAAAGGCATACCATATTTACTAACTGCACTGATGTCATTAAAGTAGAGCAGGAACAGTAACTTACCACGTACACCGGCTTGATCCGCCGCTAGAAATAGTTAACGGCAAAGCACATGTGGTTACAGAGAAAGAATGCATAGCAATCGGATGAATGGATTAATTAATGGAATAGCTTCCTGTTTATCCTATGGAGTGCATGTTGTCGATTATACTAATCATCCTAGTTGCTTCAGTTAACCAATGTATTCGCCTAACGATCCTGTGCGAAGGAAGCAACGCCGTAAGTGTAGACGAAGATGGGCGGCAGGATCAGCAAATCTTGAGTAGGATAAAATCAGCAACAATTATCTTCTGTCTGTGCGACATCTCAGCAGCAAATACTAAAGCTGTAGGGATGATCGCAAAAATCGCGTTAGAGGAAGTTGGCGCGTTGTAGACACATCAGAGTAGAATGTGTGAACCGGTTACCGGGACGGACAACCACAGAGATCCGGAATATTTTATAGCTGTGGATAATCGAGAAATTCTGCTACAAATATATGGTGCAGGTATATGTCGCATCCACCTCCTTTGGTTGCGCCGCGAGCTTTTCCTTAATGATGGTAATTAGGAATCATTGAGGTAGAATCCAGTGTACCGGAGGGGTACCACTTGTCGGTAACTAAATTGCTTGTGTGTTCTTGTTATGTGCAAACATACATAGAAAGTACAGTATAAATAAATAACTAAATAAATTGTATATGGCTCGACGATGCGAGAAGCCGTTCCCAGAAGGGACGGATCAAATAATGGTACAGCAGTTTCATATCATGGTATAATAAAGTTTAAAAAAATGTGAGCACAAAATGAAAATTTGTGTAGCGCGAAGCGGTCCAAAATATTTACATTCCTCTTGTTCTATCGTCTGACAAGTTTTTAGCAGACACATGAGAGTTGATCGCACACGAGAAAAAAAGAGAATAAAGTGCTGCGGGCCAACAAAATATAACCACTCGTGCACTTGACCACATGCATTTTCAGGCACCATTAACTCCGTTCTCAGAAGCGTTATCTAAGGACCGTGCTGTTCGAAACATTATTATCACATTTTGAACGGTTAAATACTCTTTTATCGAAAGCTTAAACAAACGCAATGTGCAACAAGTTCTGATAGCTCTTGGAAGTTTGTTCCAAAGCTTTGAGCAGTGTATTAAGAAGAAACGCTACCTGATTCGCGTATTGAATTTTTGAATCATGACCGTTGTCTCCTTATTTCGTGGCTCGTAGCTAGTGTTAACGGACATATGGACACAGTTAGCATGATTGTGCATGTGATGGTGAATTATTCTGTGAATTATTCTGGCATTAACTAGAATTACAGGAAACAGACTATTAGGTGTGCGGTCAGCGCGTTGCACTTCGTTGTTATATGCATTGTTGTAGTCAGGTATTTTGGATGTAGGCTATATAAGTCGGAGTGTTGGGGATGGGTCTATTCTTGGCAGGTGTGGTGACTTATGCGATGAGTCAATTGCAAATACTGAAATTGCTGCGGTCAAGGTGGTTGAGTGAGCAAGTCTAATTTGCGGTTGGCGTGGCAGTTGGCTAGCCGAGACATCTGCAACCTTTGCAGGAACAGCGGGGAAATTTAGCTGACCTCTACTGGCTTTGTATTGAGTGGGAATGGCCGCTGCTCCGTTCCCTCCTGTATAAAAATTGGTCGTATTAAGGAGTGTCGGTGGTTGCTACACACATACGAGATGGGATCGAAGGTGGCCTTGTCCTAGTGACACTGTAATATCTGTTAGCCTAATTGGGCCAGATTTTGTGCATCATGGCCAGAGGTACCCACAAGCCTTTTTTCGCTGGTTTTTCTCGGATCAGGATGTCGCTTTACATAGCGTATGTGTAATGTGCGTTGGTTGATCTTATCAGTTTCTACTGTGTTCGTCACAGGTTTAAATCTTTTGTTGGAACCGACGAGCAACTGTGGGTTTTCTACATTATTGTATTGACTGCCAATGATGGTCCTTTGGGCGTTGAGTTAAGCTTGCCACTCAGTTAAAGAGCCCTTCATAATCAGACCTTTCCAATGCTTAGAATCTACTCCATCACTTATAAAGGGTGGATTCAACTCGGTTGACACACAGGCATCAAGATTTGGAAAGTAGTACTTGGTAGGAGTTTGTGTAGGTGACACTGCAGCATCGTCAGGAACGGTGTTGCTCGAAGTTCTTATCATATGATGAGCTGTCGAGATCCACTTCAAAGTGCTTAGTGATCACATAAGGTAAGCTATATTTGTGAGCTTCGGTATGAAAACACTTAATACATATAGTAATTGTAGCCGGTGATGGTGACGAAAGATCATCAAAGGACCTATGTAAAGCTGTGCAACCTGATTTAATTAATAGGGTTTAAACTCGGGCCGTTGGGCTACGGTGAGCTGATTATGCAAGAATATGTTTGCGGACTCCTCAGCTGGAAATCTTAAAACGATCGGGTGGCAGTGTTCCCTGTTTTCTATTTCTGATGAAGGCACTTACATATAATTTCAGTACTGCATTGTTAACTTTCCGCGAAGTAAATCTATCAGGAATGTTAAAAAGGATCACATTTTCCAGTCTGTGCATTCGTTCATAAAACATAGACGCAATGGAGGCGACTAACTGTCCTATCTTTCTCATTCGGATGGGATCAGATCTTCCCATTGGATGCGCAGCTAGTCACATGAAGCTAGGTGATCTTTGAGTGGTTATTTGATGGTCACAATTTGTCACATTTCAAAGAGTTGGGTTCTCAAGGGGTTGACCCTATCATTTAGTTCTGAATGAAGAAGCGCAATTGGATCACGAGTAGCTCGCAGTTAATTTGGGACCACAATTTTCGTTGGCTTCGCTCAGGCGGTGTAGGAACCACTACTTTTTGCTTGTCGATGGAGGCTAGGCATTCTCCGTGCCGAAATACTGTACTGATGCAAAGGCTAGATTAAGTAAATAGAGGAGCTTGATGAATAGACGACCTAATTACTGTCTTAAGTGCTTGAACTACAGAAAAGTTATGAATGCGATAATAATCCAATGCGATACCAACTAACCGGTTTTTACTTTTGCGCTATAGGTTGAAGTTGGTCGCTGATGCCAGTTCGAAATGAGGTCACGTGACTGCGTCCACAGTTGCAGGGACGGCGTGAAGCGCATCGCATGAATCACCGCTCAGACATGCGTTAAGCGGGGACGAAAGGCGTATCGATTAAATGCCAGGTGGATGCCAGTTGCTAGCGTCTGCAAAATGTGAAGGGTGTTGGGAGAGCGGTAGAGAGATCAGACGGAAGCGAGGCTGCATCCAAATGGATTTGAAGCACCTCATCATGCTTTTATGTTTAGAAGCGGTTTAATCCAGTTGTTGCCTTGTAATGCACCCGAATGGATTGAAGAAGAGAAATCTGGAAAGGTGTCAGATTGACCTTCCTGTTGGTATCCAAATGGTGTTTGTTAATCTTAAACGTGGAGGAGTTTCACTTGAGTATCTGAACACAGAAAGTGCGAATGGTCCATGGATGTCGATCCGTCAGGAGTAAATTAAACGACTGGCAAAATCAGATATAGTCGCCAAGTCCGATCAAATGTGTATGTACATTTGATCGTGCAACGAAAAATGGTGCCACCAAGCAATGATGATCGAGAGACTTGGATTGACTAAACCACCTGCCATTGTGACGTTGCCACCTTACATCAATAGGCGTGGGAAGCTGCTCAAGATTCTATGTAAATTACATCAGTATGGTGCGGTGTTTCACGGGGCTGACGAACACATTTAGACAACTTAGACTAATCAGGTTTAGATGATTTTGTCTGGTATGTACTCTACAGACAAATATAGTTGAGGAAAGATTTTACGTACAAGTTTATACATATGGTTCTCTGGAACGCTATTTAAGTACGCGCCATACGCGAATCTAAAAGTAGGTCTCACTTTAATGGAGGGAATTGAAAATAACCAGCTCAACAGTTTTCAAATGCAGTACAGCGTTCTTGAGATCATTACTAATGCGGACAGACCTGGTTATCGACTAGCCAACTAGTTCGCTCATTTCGAACGCGAAATCACATAATGTCCTCCAGGCTTCGCACACCGCTTTTTGAGATAAATACTTTGATCGTTCCTGACCAACGCACAGTCATTATCGGGAGCTGTTACAAAAAGTTTTCTGAGAATAATGCGGAATGTTCCATGCATTTGTACAATGCATGTTAGGGATGCGTTTCTGACGAGGAGGAAGATATATCATATAGCTGTCCTGGTTCTAACTCTTCGGTTACCAGTCTAGTCGAGAAACATACTAGTAAATTTATGCGGCAATTCTAGTGTGCACAGAATGGAATACTTTGATTTATGTGTTTGTGCGTTAGCACTGAGTTTTATTTCGGCCGTTGCAACCAAATAGGTTCGGGTTGCAAGTTCTAGCAACGATCCTGCATGCGGAATTTGGATGCTTTATTAAATAAACGTTTAGTGAATAAGCTTTGTAGATCTACAAGAACGTTTCCATTACACGTAGGTATGTTTACATAAAAGATACCGCAGACTTCAACGATGGGTAGGTTAAGTTTTCAAGTTTGACAACTGTGTAAGTTTTGCTCTGCTATACATTTCTGCTTATGTTTTAAACCAAAAACGATGTTCACTGTGCAAGTATATACTTGTGATTGGTGTAGCAATCAGGATAGTATAATTGATTTCACAAATTTTTCGTTTTTAATAAAATTTAGCTGGTAACAGTAAACTAACAACAATAAACTAAATATGCATTACGGTCAAATTATCAGACTTCCGTATTTGAATAAATACGTCGTTATACAAAAGGTGCTTATTTATTGGAAACAATTTAACTAGATTCTCGCAAATAAATATCTATTAGATGTACCATATGCTACAGTTGATTAACCGTCATCATATCACCCTGAAACGGTGCGACTGTTGCACCGATAAAGCCATTATCAGTTTGATCATTCTACATACCTTACACAATGCGAAATATTTAATTGATGTAGATTTTAGCAAGGCAATAAAACAGGGAATGCAATTCAATTGACATATATGTCTGGCTAATGGGCGCTTCATTGCAGGTCACCAATTTGGCACAGAAAGATAAACTCATGCGCAAGTTTCCGCTGGAATGCCGTTTGATTGGTCCAGAACGGAGATGGTCTTCTGGATGCTTCCGTGCAGGGTTTCCAGGTCATACCGCGTTGGATGAATGGAAAGTCATTGATGAGTTACGACGGACAATTGCTACCGAAGAAGGCACTTATGTTATATATCCGCTTCAGTACCGCTTCCGTAAGTAGCCTTTGTAGCGCGATACTGCGTGTGCATTAAGCCAGGCAATGGATTGCATTATTGTCACTAATAAACCTTAGAAACTCTAGCGTAATGTGTTTAAGTTGTTTTTACAGAACAACACAAGCTGCCGAACGCATCAAGTGAGTTGTCTTTCCGAGACTATTTAAAAAACACGCTAATCATTTATGTTCATCGGTTAGTGACCCGGAAATCGGTGGTGGTATGGCCGATCGAAATGCATTACATTTTACCCGCGATCGTTGGTTTTCCATGAGGAATGATTTCTTCAAAAAGTTTACATCATGGAAAATAGGAAATGAATTTGGTGTTTTATATTCATTCATTTACTCAGAAATTAAAACGTTTTCTGTCACTTAGGGAGTGACTTCAGATCCGTTACACGTAATGGGATTTGGTGCTATTCTGGACTGTCGTGTCCATATCAATGCATACATATCAATGGTTTGTTGTCATACCTCGCAATCGTTAACCATCACTGGACTAGGTGTGGCCCTGCTTCTCATTGGCTGAGTCCAGCATATGTTCGTGTGCATGTCGCCATACACAGAAACCATTGTTCATTGTTCATATTGTGTCCATACAGTCGTCCGGTTACTTCTTCGGTTCGCTGCTTCCTGGGACATAACACGCTTCACCACAGATATTTCTATATAAGAAATTATCTAAGTTGAGAATACTGGTAAAATTTCGGAAAAGTTTCCATGAACATGTTGACCAACATATACGTTTATATGTGACAAAGATGCTTTGGTAAGTGGATTAATTAATTCAAAAGGGGGAAACTAGCTTATGGAAATTGGATGTTGCACGACCGAAAACACTGCACAGCGACAACGCTTTCGATGTTATTTCTCTCATCCGGTGGAGATATCAGGCTTAGAACCCGCGACTATTAGAATAGTATTGCTAATGAGTAGGAAGACATTTTAATTGTAATTGTAATGTCTTCATCCTAGCTGCTTTCAAGCTACATAGCACAGCCTAGTCCGGAAAAGCACCAGACGCCCTTCGCCCTATTGGGGCTCGTCAGTCAGTCGTCAGTCGGTCCACTACTTTTGATCTGACCCCTGACTCCTGGATGCAGATGCCAACTAGCCAGCGACTTAAGCCACTGAGCCATGGAGGACGTCGGCTTAGCTACACAATTGGCACGCTAGCTGGGACCTATCTTCCACTGCCACGCAGGTTGCTACCTTAACAGATGACAGTGGCTAGCTTCCGAAAATCATGACTTTCTCTCACTACACGTTACATCCATAGCATTGGAATCTAGAAGAGACTACATTGGAAGAGTAGCCAAAAGCTGTACCCAGTTGGCTTCCGGGTCACAAGAGGTAAAACTTCGCACAGCGCTTAATGAGTGATTGGAGTGTCATATTTTGCATTGCATGTTATGTGAATGGATAGCGACGCGCAATCTCAATGTGGACCGCGATACACATTGAAGTGAACCTTGGGCACTGCGATCTCCGCGACAAACGTTCACTTTAATGTGAATCGCGGTCCACATTAAGATTGCGCGTGGCAATCCAGTCACATACCGTGCAGTCCACGCTTGTTCCTCTAATCAGGAAGAATAACTTATTTCGTGAACCTTTTGTTCGGTTGGATAATAAACAGGTATAGCTGCGAGATGGATGTAGGATATTCACAAAATCTCTGTATGGAGTAAAAGTCATTAACGGATACAAAGGTCACATATCTAATGGATCAAGTCCAGCTTGGACTGAAGCTTACATACACGTTTTAGGATAATGCTAACTTATTCGTTATTTTAAAGTTAGGATTTTCAGTTAATTATCAAAAGGATGTAGCTCATTGTGTAATGCGCTGCCTGAAACCAATAACAACACCTGTAACATTTTTCAATTATTGTTTTATCAATAGTGTTGATGAGTTACTAACATTTGTTGATTAGAGTGCAGTCAAGGCGATTTTCAAAAAAGTGCTTCAGTTTAGCGGATCAACAGCACTATTGATGATAAAATATTTGCAATTTGAGAGGTGCCTCCGTTACTTGCCGACAGGTTATGCGATTTCAATTTTCAAAAGACATTGGTCGAGACATTTGCTTGTTATGCCTTAGTGTAGCTAATTTTAATGCTAACACGCGGACCCTGCTCTATTGCCCTACTGAATATGGGTTAAGATAGGTTAACTATGCAAATGTGCATATAAAGAAATCTATTTTGTTAGTTTCCCTTTGATTTACACCATGATTTTCTTATATTACATCATTTATATTGGGACAGTAACTTCAATACATCCCCGGTTGTAAGACATCAAGCGCGACTGAAATGCACCACAATCTTCCCAGTTAAGTAACAAAATACCGATTGCAGAGTTCCGGTTTGCATCAACAAATCGTCATATTTTCAAAGTATTCAGGTGTTTGCAGTTGGCAGACCGCTTTGTTAAACTCCAAAAATATTGTATGAATGATTGAGTGGTGGTGTAAATTCGATGGAAAACTGCTCTTCTTATTCCGTGTCAGAGATATGTCTGGTACTATTCCATTTTCAAATTGGATAGGTGCCTTGGTAACCGACGTATGTATCTTGAGGTACAAGCTCATGCGAATGAGCACTGATAAGTAGCGGGGAAGTGTATTCAAAAGAGCAATTCCCTTATAAAAAGTCAGATCCAGCAAGTTTACTTTGAAATACTACTGTTTAGCTTCTTACTACCCTACGGTAATCCAAAGCTATAATCTTCATTATTTGCTATGCGCGCACATCTGCATTTGCGACAGACGTTTTGATTGAAGGGCCACCGAGTTTCGCGAAAAACCATGTTGGGATTTACCAGTTTCTGCATTCATCTACCGCACTCATAATTTGCCGTACCATTTTGCTATCCACAACACCTCCACTGGTTAACCTCTACTGGTTAACTACTACTACTACAATCATCGAGTCATACAGTTGAAACATGCGCCTGAAGCATGATGCGTGACTGCAGCACAGATCATCTTCCGAGGGGACTAGTGTATCACGGTAGGAATTCCGTTTGTACACATTGCAAAAATCCATCGGCCGGAGCCAATGCCACGAGGCCATGCACCATACAACTAGATGACCAAAACGAAGACCTATGCGAATAGGAAATTGTGGTGTTATCATACTACTTCCTACTATTTTTCATAGCTATCGATTGGTCGTGAGTTTTATGCCCGCATATCGGTCATTGGTCGAATGCGCGCTTGCTGCCGAGTGGATTGTGTGAATGATTTAAGAGTCGTAACTTTTGTTACGTGTTGATTATGTCCATATATCCGTTTAGTCTACTGATTTCCTGTCCTGCTTTCACGGACACAGCAAATTGACGTCGCGGGCTACCAACGTTTGTACAAAGTACAGCACCTACCCAATTCCGGACGGATAATGCCATTTGCTCAACGGCAAAATGTTAAGGGATTGGAAAATTACTTTCTCGGATTATATTTCGGTTCTACGGATCATGAATACATCATTAATGTTAAAGCCATAGGATACTTTGTCGATCTTTGGTTTCATCTCGGTTCTGGATGTGGACGCATATTTATGCCATGAATCTCCGCGAGAAGCTCACCCTGAAGCATGCATTCGTGGCTCACGATAGGCATTAGGGAGGGCGTATGAACACATAAACTTCCGCTATAAATTCACCCAGATGAAGCAAACATCCGGCGAACATTTCGAAAACTTCAAATCGTGTCTCGTCTGTTCTGTGCGAAAATGTGACTATGACAGTTTCCCCAAGAAGAAGCTATGAGAAACGATGCTTCTAGAGGAACTGATCTCCAGCCTATCTGATTCTCGAATCAGAGAAACACTGTTAATGTCGGACTCTGACAAGCTCATCTGGGATCGGACCTGCGACATATCTCGTGCAAAGATCGAAATTAGTGAACAAAGTAAAAATTTGCTTTCCACCGTTTCATCTACTGAGATCTACCGCTTGAGCTCTTCAATATCTACTACGATATTCTCAAATGTTAGCAAGTGTTACCGCTGTGGAAAGACTGAAGACCGCGCAAATAATCAACTATGTCCAGCCAGAAACTCAATGTGTCGGAACTGATATAAGTCCGGACATTTTGCCAGAGTCTGTCGTTCCTGCAACATATCACATGTTAATCCCTATACCAGTAACTTTTCAGCCTTTCCGACCAACCTTGAGCAGACAATAGTTGACATTTGCGAAGATAATTGTTCGATTTCTTGTTCTGCTAAGGAGCCTAAATCGCCTTACCCAAATATTCGCCCTCTGTTTTTGAAGTGTATAGCAAAAGCATTCGTGTAGATATGGAACTAGATTCTGCGTCACCCATTACCATAGTTCCGTATAGCTTTTACAAACAGTATTTTTATCATCTACCAGTGTATCAATCAGTGTACACTTTCAGTAATTACTCAAACAGTCCTGTGCAAATTTTGGGCTTTGTTACAATTACAGCATTTCTTATAGACAGTAAAATTGTGCAGTTGAAATCTACGTTTCTAAGATCGACACTAAACTCTCGCTGGGAAGAGACGCCATGGTTTGACTAAATGTGTCGCCACAAGTCCAACGTATGGCAAGTGCCGATATCAGTCACAGTTCAATTCATTCTAACTATCCAAACATTTCCGTTTGGATATTGGCAAAGCTCCAAAAGCGATCTATCGCATTAGTTCAAAGGCATATTACAGGCTAATCAGTATTTTGCAACCTTGACCCGTACCCATGGTAAAACGTGAGGCTTTGTTAAAAAGCTTAAAACAGATGGTCGACGACGACTTGATAGAACCGGTACAGTGCTCTGAGTGGGTTCATGCTCTTATCGAAGTGCAAAATAAAGATGAATCTATACGCTTGTATACTAACTTACGAATGGTGAACAAGCACGTAAATGTAGATAATTTTCCACTTGCTTCTACCGATGAACTGATGGTGAGGCTAACCAGTGCCACAGTATTCTCGAAACTAGACATTCGTAATGCGAACCACCACATGCCACTTACTCCAGATTGTCGGCATTTGACAGCATTTCTCACACAAGACGGGTTGTATCAGTTCACAGTGTTACCGATTGGCCTTAGCAGCGCAACAGCCGCTTGGCAAAACTTCGCCAAGTTATCCCCATCCGACCTCAAATGATGATTGTTTACATGTATGATATTTGTGTGTTTGGCAACAACAGTACTGAACATGAGGAAAACCACAAGGTACTGCTGAGATGGAATGAGCTCAATCTTCGCTTAAATACGAGCAAGTGTCAATTCTTCGTATCTGAATTGGAATTCATTGGGCATGTGATTTCTGCTCATGGTGTTAGACCAAGTAGGCAGAATAGCAGAGCTATCCTTGACTGTCCCAAACCGTGCAACAACACACAAGTGAAAGATTTCTTGGGTCTTTGTTCTTACTATCTCCGACATGTGCCCAATTTTACTACAATCGTTAAGCCGTTGAGGAAATTGACTCGTGAAAAAGAAGCATTCCATTGGGCGACTTAACAGGAGAAATCTTTTCTGGCCATACCAAAGATGGTTGCGTCTACCCCCTTAGTAGCTATTTTCACCTAAAAGTGTCCCACGTTCGTCTCCACTGTTGCTTCCGACATTGGTTTAGAAGCCGTTTTGTCCCAATTACACGAGGGTGAGAAGAAAGCAATAGCGTATGCCTAAGGAACCTTGTTGAACACGGGAAGGAATTATTCTGCTGGTTAAAAAGTGGGTTTGGCTTGTGTTTGGGCCTGTTAGAAGAGGCACTTATTCGGCCGTCCATTTGCTTTGCCTTCTGATCACTCTGCCCTTTCATCCCTACTGAACGGTAGCAATAAGTCTCAAAATCCGCTGCGCCTAAGCCGCTGGTACTCGCACTTACTAAATTAGGACTACGAAATGAGATACTTACCGGATGGTGCTAACCAGGTGGCCGATGCACTTTCCAGTCTTCCACTATTAAAATAAGGGGAGAACGATGAATTAGACGAGATGTAAATGATTTCCCATTTTTCAACCGGAGCACCCACTGCTATAACTCTCCACCGGATACGTGAACATACTGACGGAGATCCCAGCCTTATGAAACTTAGGGAGCATCTGCTTAAAGCTTGGCCTAGTCACACTCGAATAAAACACGAGTTACTGCCATACTATACTCTTCGCAACGAACTTTCCATAGTAGGCAATCGCATTACAATAAGCTAAATCTCGTGATACCTCCTAGTTTTATTCCAGCGGTGATCGCTTATGTGCGAACGATGGCCAGAATAGGCGACTACTACTGGTGGCCGAAGTTAAATTTTAGTGTTGAGGTTGCGATTTGATAGTGCCCTGCTTACCAACAATCTGACAATAGTGCCTAGCCTTTGGGATCTTCAGTTCAGCCTATTGAGTATCCTATGAAGCGTTGGGCTAAAATTGCCATCGATGTCCTGGGTCCATTTGCCAACGAAATGAAATGTGCTGGTTGTCACTTGCTTTTATAGCAAGTGGCCATAATCTATCCAGTGCAAAGAAGTAACTACAGGTTTCATTAAAATCTGTTTGCGGCATTTATTTGCATGTTATTGGCTGCCGGAAGAAATTTATACTGCTAATGGACCCCAGATTAGCAGTGACGAATTTACCGAATTTCTTCGGAGCAATGGCATCAAACACGCCAGGACGGTGCGTTATAATCCGGCTGCTAATGGAATGTATAAACGACTAAATCGGACATTCAGAGAGTCTATACAAGTCTTTCAGCTCTCTGGAGAATCTTTGGAGGATGCCTTGGTATCAGCCTTGGTACCGCATACAGCAACGGCCCAAACTCCATCAGAACCGATACTGGAAAGAGTAATTAGAACCCGGCTAAATGCAGCCTATAAATTAGAAGGAACTACGGATTCGGCTGAAGATGAAAGACGAACTGATTACCAATCTAATTACAGACTATTAAGAAATGACTGCAATCCAGGGACCCTAATTATTGTGAAAGTACCCAGTTTCCGGCAAAGGGATAATCAATTCGGACCTCCCACGCTAGTGGAGTCTGTGCATACGCCAGGAACATACAAATCAGCAGATGGGACGCAAGTTACTGCGAGAAATTTGCATACAGCGCTTTCTCAAAGTACTTCTCTGCGAGGGACTACATCTACTGTAGAAACATCACGAACAGCAGAAACCCTACTATTGTCAAGCCGGATGCGTCGCTCTGTCGACCGGTATGTTTTGATAGGCAACACAAAATGGTGTCTGCTTCATGTGTATGTTCTTTACTATCTTATGCAAACAACCGCTTAAACGCTGACACGAAGTAACTACATAGTTACAAACAGAGGAGGGGACAGTGTAGTGTTATCGTATTACATCCTACTCTTGTTCATAGCTATGGATTGGACGTGAATCATATGCCTACTTAGCAGTCATTGGTCGAATGCGTGCTTGCTGCCGGTTGGCTTGTGTGAATGACTTAAGACACATGACTGTTGTTGCGTGTTGATTGTGTCCATACATCCGTTCAGTCTACTGAGTTCTTGTTTGCTTTCACGGACACAACAAATGAATATATTTAGTTTACCTTGTAATGCTAGTGAGTATGCTCAAATGCTTTACACTATGTTACTTAGCTGCACTGGTGTCTGTGCGCTAGGACAGTTTGTAGTACCGAGTACAGGTACCGACTGGCAGAAAAATTTTTGGCGTGCGCTTGCCAAAATGTACCGGTGTGATACTAATGCTTGATACTTTAGCAGTTTATCCTATTTTGGCTTTTAATCTAATTCAGACAGCTGATGACCTGATCCGATTTCAGAGTGAACAGGTGAAAGGAGGCTAAATATTTTTCATCAACTTAACTAGTAATCGTTCATGATTCTTAAACGTACCGTGTTATTTTCTCTTTTGAATCTTGGCTTTGCACCATTTTATCTATTAGTACGAAATGGAAACTACTAGTTATTACCAGTATTTGAGACAGCGAAACCGAGGCTTCGGGAACTAAAGCTTTATAGAACGAAATCTAACAGCTCAAGGCACGATACATTAAAGTAGTGTGTTGTTTGGCACGTGTATACAGCGAAGTGGTTAAAGCAGTTGAATGTTATGAAAAACGTTTGCTCTAAAATTCCACTATGCTTACTAATGTTTAACAGAATCAGATTGTACCTTTTATAGAGGTAGGTGTGCTCTCGGCACAGAATATTAGGATATCGCTGCAGACATTTCATAATGAACTCATCATTATTTAATTCGTCCACTTGCTACTTGCGGAGCATTTAGAATTCAAAGAAACAATTAACATTAATTTGCGTTAGCCAAATTTGGCATCACATACGGTGAATGTTAAAATGGTTAGGAATTTGTGCAGACTTTTAAGACGGCGTCTTTCTTATGTACAAAATGCTCATAAACAGATTTTTCCAGGGAAGAAGCACTCAATCGGAACAAAAACATGGCAATTCACTAGACTGCATACAACGGTCGTTATGCAAAACATAAAGTCTTGCAAAATTTGAACAGCATGAAGCATATGCACTCTCCATCAGCACCTTAATTGGACAAGGAAGACCCACAGAAAATCTATAGGTTTGAAGGAGATAATTTTGGTATAATGACTAAGTATTTTGTTGCTTTAAACCAAGGTGAAGGAAGTGCTTTTATTATAACCATGAAAGTGCAATCGAAGAACACACCACGTTCCACGAACTCCAGGTAAATGTCCTCAGGGTACGAGCAAGATGGTGCAGAGCGTTTTTTAATTTATTGATAAAAAATTAGATTACTGAAACTGTATAAATTCATATAAAATACTCAACACATAATTAATTGCGGAAATATGTGCGAACCTAATAAAACTTATGACATTAGAATTTGATGAAAAGCCCGACGCATATGGCTATTTATTTATATTCTGTTGCATATTGAAATAATAACCATGAAAGAGAAAATTTTCACCGCATATATAAATCGTTACCAATCCACACAAAACAGTTTCAGAATCCCCACCGGGTGAGGACGGTGAATTAAGTGAGTTAGAAAGACATTCTTTGAAAACTTCCATACTGACATTTGCGTGTGAATGAAACAGAGACGGAAACATGTTTCATAAAAATGACCTCGATGCTAAAAGCTGCACTGTAACAAAAAGTTTTTCGACAGAATCTCGAAGAATAATGTATTACTTGCTGTGTAAAAGAATAAGTCACGCATATATATGCATATATGTGAGGAGTTCATGCAAAAGTTTTAGATTAATATTCACTTGCCTTGCATCACTATATACCGCCGCTTGTTTCTCATTATCCACTTTGTTCAGCTGATTCTAAAAGCTCAATTCCAGCGGACAAATATTGGATACTTTAAATAACATGCAAATTCCACAGATTAGCTTGCCAGCTCCGTCGTCCGACGCCTCAGTCTTTTAACATTCCGGATAAAATGCGAAAGTAAATTGCATGATAAAGTGAAATGCGTTTTGGTGGACTCACCAACTACCTTTGTAGATGAGTGGAGATCTTCACGTATTAAAAGTATAAATCCCTAAACCTATTGGTTGGAATTTACTTAAGACACCGTTTGATTACATTTGATAGCCGCTGGCTAACAAGTCATAAAATGAAGTGGAAATGAGACAATGCATCTTCAACTTGTTATTTAAATATCGTCAGATTGGGAGCAGAAAGGATATAATTAGGGAGGGCGTTCCAAGTTTGGCACACGCGGAGAGAAAAGAAATTTCTACGGCATTCAATTCGGCTATACTGTATCATCGATTTCAGAGGATGACCTCTTAGGTTAGTGTTGTGGTTCAATTCCAGCAGCAAGAGGCAAATGTGCTTTGGGTTCTTCGGCATCTGTTAAACCATGATGACATGCCTGCAAAAGTCGATATCGAATGCTGTACATTGTTAGAGATTTCAGTCAAAGCTGATAGGGCAGATGAAGTAGGTCTCTGACCTTCTTGGTTGCATTTCTTTGAGAAGTTTCAAAATCAACAACATCCTGTTTCTCCCACGGCTGCCACGTCTGGATAGCATATTTCACGTGCGGTCGCAAGTAGGCCTTCATCATTTGTGAGAAGATTGGGGATTCAGACTGACCGAAGACACTGCGAAGCAGGCTGAAGTGTTGCTTGCCGGTTGTCGTCCCCTTCTCTGTTTGTTTTGAACACCCGAGATCTTCCTGTACCAGTACACCCAGGTCACGCTCCTGAGAGGTTTTCTGCAAGGTGTGGTCTCCAAACTTGTAAGCGATCACCGGCTAGTGATGCAGATATATCACCTTTCATTTAGCTATGTTAAACTGAAGCAGGTTCTTATTTGACCAACCATAAATGCAATCTAGTCACGTTGCAGCAGATCGTGATCCAGATTGTTACTAAGCGCCTGCCATATATTGACGTCATTGACGAAAAGCAGGAGATTTGAGAAGATAACTCTTGCCAGCTCGTTGATAAACACCAAGAATAAGCACGGTCCCAAGCACTGAGCTATGAGGGACGCCATAATGCACCTAAATCAGCTTAGAGAGTGCTTCCCTAACGCGTTCTTGAAGCTTCCGTTGGTGAAGTAAGTTGCCAATCCAACCAAGCGCAGGATCTCCGATTCCGTAGCTCTGTAGCCGGTGAAGTGGGATGCGGTGATCCAGCTGGTCGAAAGCTTTGGAAAAGTCTAGATAAATGAAGTCAACTCCGAACTTATCATCAGCCACTTGCGCCCAACTATCTCATGCCATTAGCAGGTTAGTGGTGTATGAATTGTGCTGACGGAAGACCTGCTGCTCCGGAGACAAGATGTTACGTTTTTCCAGGTAGTCCATTAAAGCCTCACCGATCACCCTTTCGATTATCTTCACGAGCACACGGAGGAGAGTCAATAGGCGATAGTATGCAGGCTCTGAACGGCTAATACCTTAAAAACCTGAGGTGAAAATGTCACGCTTCCACATAGTGGGGACTTGCTGTTCATCAAAGCACAGTGGTTCAGCTAGCTTGTTGGCCGCAACCTTCAGTGTTTTCAGGAGGACATTGTGTGCTCCTGAGACCAGTGAGCGCGCAGTGAGTGTAACTTCCTTGGCAGAATTGATGGGTTAAATAATAAATTTGTATACACTGGGTCTGTAATGTGCATGCCATTATGGGACAGTTTGAAACTGCGAGCTCGAAAATTGGGGCGTATTGTAGCCACAGAGCATTAACTGCGGATTCAGCGCTTTGTACTCTACCGCCTGTCGTGATGAGTGGAGGGATGCCATGCTTCAAATTACGAAGATCGTTAACATACCTATACAGCAGTTTGTTGTTTGCCAAGAATCTTTTGGTTAGACACAGGTGATAAGTTATTTGTCTTCACGGGCAAGTACAATGCAATGGTTGCGATGGATCAAGAAATTACCCCAGACCTCTGTGTCGTGGTTAACTTTGTAGGCACGCCATGTTGCATCTCCTGTCTCCAGGCATTTGCGGGTTCTGCTCCTTAGAATGGAAGGCATTTTTGTAGGCAGATGGGCTTGATCTCTGACGATGTCGCTGAGTCTATCAACGAACTCTGTCCATATGTTGTCAACTGGACCGTTGTTTGAGAATGCCCAAGCAGCTGCGTCGCTGAGGTCTTTCAGTACGTGGTAGCGTGTGATTGTATGAGTTAATTCCGAGTGTTCAGTTGGATACTCTGCATAACACATAGTTGAACGTTATCACGACATGATCACTGAGATCTAATTGTCTATCCATCAATAACTTGTCAACCAGGAGCTCTTCATTCACGAGCAAGAGGTCCAATATGGACGGTTTGTTTGCTGTCCTGAATCTAGCCGGCCTGGTGCCATGATTGTACAATAGAGTATAGCGATCAGTTCATGCTAGTCTGCTTTGAACCGTTCACTGGGTGATGCCGATACCTCCAGATTGTGTCGATTGAAGTCCCCGGAGATGAGAATCTGGCTGTACCTAGTGCGTGTTACTCGGTTCAACACACGTTTCAAGCGGGAATCCACTTCCGTAGTGGAGGTTAGGGAGCGGTGAACGACAACTACGAGACATGCGTTGTTGTGTCTTAGTCGGAGACGGCAACAGAGTGAGTCGGTAACGTGAGATTTCAGATCAACAACTATTTACGTTGCAGGTCGTTGCGGTAGTAGAGTAGGACCCCACCTCCTCTGCCGTGGCGGTCGTTCCGGATGAGTAATATTCCGGCAATTCCAACCTCAGCATCAGTCACCCCTTGGTGTAACCAAGTTTCGGTAATAGAAATTAGGTACCAAGAATTTGCAGCCTGAGTTAGCCGAAGTTCGGTAAGTTTACTATGGATCCCTTAAGCGTTCGTGTACCTATATGATTTTCTAAGATTTAAGCGATGTTTCTGAGGTTGTGCAACTCATACGTGGAATTTCGCCGACCAGTGAGTGGCCGGCGACAAATCGTTTATTCGGTGTGTACTTAGAGAAGGCTTTAACGTTTAATTCGTCGTCCGCACAGTTAGTCCCGTGTCTAATCTTCTAGGTACTTTGTAAGGTGTCTGGTCAACTTCATCTTCTACAGGTTGTATGGGCTCATTAGAGAAACTACTGGTGAATTGTTCGTTTATAGATTCCATCGCGTTTGATTCTTCGAGTGACAAATAATCTCTAGGAGGCATATCGCTAAGTGTCTTCAGCCGAAGCTTAGATGGTGTGCTATTAGACTATAATGAAATTCCGAAGTGTGTGGCCATTTCGTTTATGTTCTCTTGTACATTGAAATAAGAACCATGAGAGAGGAAGTTTTCACCGCATACACAATTTGTCACCCATTCACACAAATCAGTTTCAGAATCCCCACCGAGTGAGGAAGGTGAACCAAGTGAGTTAGAAAGACATTCTTTGGTAACTTCCATATTGACAGTTGCGTTTGAATAAAACTGAAACTGAAACATGTTTCATAAAAATAACCTCGATGCTAATAACTGTACTGCAACAAATAGTTTTCCGACAGACTATGGAAGAATAATGTATTTCTTCCTGTGAAAAAGAATATGGGAAGCACATCTACGCTTCTTATGTGCGGAGTTCATGCACAATGGGTCTTGAAAGTCCTATGTGATCTATTACCAGGCTAAGACGCAAATGTCTCTCAGATCTCATTTAACTTATCCAAATTGTCTAAGATAATGTTTCACGTCTAGTGCGTCTTTCATCACCGACGCTGCGAATTCGTACACTGACCGCCTTAGTCACCGAAACACTTGTAGATTTGACCAAGCATTCGACTTCGGAACAGGAGTTTTGGTCGCCGACCATACATGTTTTACAGAAATATTCATCTTATATTGCATCACTACATCTCGCAGCTGGTATACTATTATCCGCATTTTTTCCAGCTGACTCTAGCAGCTCAATTCCAGCGGACAAATATTGGATACTTTAAATAACATGCAAATTCAACCGTTTGACTTGCCAGCTCCGTCGTCCGACGCCTCAACCATTTAACATTCGTGATTAAATGCCACACACAAAACTCAGATTTTGTACAACAGTAATTTTCCTTAGTATAAAGCTGATCACACTGGATTTTGATTTTACTTGCGCTTTTAATCTATTATTCACTTTTACTGGCTACTGAAAGCATGGTGTTAATGAAAAAATAATGGTGATAGCTATGTTTTGTAATAATTTGTCGATGTTTTATTTATGAAGCTTTTGCGATCCTTTCTTCTAGTATGAGTTGTTTAACACTTTTAGCTAAAGTATTTAGTACCTTTTGAAGACATCTACCAAAATGACCTTGCTCTCAATATTATGTCATTTGTGTCATATTTGCAATTATGGTTGATTAAATTGCAGGCATTTCATCTGGGGTTCTCAGAATTGGAATTAAATTTAGCCTTAAAATTAAGCACTTACTTGAACTTAGGCGCGTTAAAATTTTTACAAAACTAATGAGTTTTCTGTTTTTATTTCTAGTCCAGTTACCAAAGAAACAACATGGAACTTCGACCAAGAATGATAAACATAAGGTATTATTACTTTCAAACAATTACTGTGAAATCTTTGCGTTCACTTCGCTTCAACCTGCTCAGTAGTTTACTGTCTACAATTCACTTTGCATGCATTCCGTATACCTGGGGAATATAATTTCTGACCCCGTAAAATCTCTTAGCGTAACACGAGCTATTGGTCGAATAATAGGTTTTTCAACAATCTATTCTTCAGATATATATAGAATCAGCTGATTACATTTGCATTTTGAAATGACTGAGCTTTTCCCTAAATAACTGAAACATTATAACCCACTAATTTCAAATCCACTGATCAATATTCTGCCCAACTGCTTCGTGTGGATGAGTTCGTACATAATACAGCAGGAATATATTCAACCGGCTCTCAGTCTTAGCTAATTATTTTCGGCTATCATGATTGAAGCTGACTTGTGTCCTTCGCCCAATAGTTCTTGAGGTCTCGCGTTTGTCAGGAGTAATGGTCAGTAATCCAAGATATATGTCATCGAACTGCTCGATCCAGCTTTGCCGCCTCATATAACTCATGAATCCATGCCCAAGTTCCAACTCCTTCTATCACCCCCAGACTAATACAATCAATATAATTTGGGAAGGATCAGAATATAAAATTTTGGTAAGCACCTGTTTCACTATGTCGATTTCCAGCTCTTTCCATACCTGCAGTGTTAGTCGATGGTTTCTTGGGATCCTGACTCATGAAGGTCGCAGTTAGAGTGGATTTATGGCAAGTGAAATTGTCGAACACTGTTACGCTTACAGGTTTCCTTGACTGTGCTCAAACCTAATCAGCCAAGTCGCTAGTGGATTTATCTCATTGGAAGAGTACAGGGTCAATGTTAAAAATGCTTGTTGTGCCCGTCCTGTGGAGTTGAATTCTGTGAACATCTGCTCTCCATACATCGGCAAGGAGTAAAGTGCCAGCCGTAACTTACGGACTCATTGTTGGCACATATATAACGACATGACCAGATGGTCTTTTGCACACAGCAGATGTTTCGCGAAGCGGAATAAATGTTTTCTCCACAAATGTTTCTCTGATAGCCTGCATACTTTTCATGGTACCTTTAATCTACTCAAATGCAGTACCTAATTCTTAACAACTTAGAAGCGAGCGAAGTAAAACATCTACGAATCTGTCATCACATTGCTTGCTTGTTGTCCGGTAATATGTCTTAGAAAGTGCGCCCATTGTCTATTAAAATCACGCGGTATTACACGCTTTAATGTGCAGTAAGTAGAATCAAATATTTTAGTATCCTTCTAGGAACCAGCTCCACACACTGTTTTGCAAACTGTTGGTTTGCCGCAACTCGCTTTCATAGTTAGCGTAATTTAATTTCTCTTAGGGAATATGTGACCTTCGTATATTTAATTACACTGTTCATTGCTCCCCTCTTTCCACAGAATGTATCAATGCACCTGGAACTTAAACTCAACGTACAACCGAAAATAACACATTTGACATAAACTTATTAACTTTTACTTATCCGCAAATTTCACTACAAATAAGTTACTTGCGCCGTCTGCATTTTTGCTTATAACTTGCCGAGAAATACATCGATTTCCAACACGTAAGCTGATATGAGTAACATTGACACTGCAGGAATGCGTAACAACTGGATGTCCTGTATCCAAGAAATTCAAGGATTTTGAAACCGAATAGATAATTTTGTAGCTGCGTTTAGCAGTTACGAATGGAGGTAACTGATAATTCAGTGTAATCAGTTATCTTCCATTTATCTGAAAATAAGGTGCTAATTTATCCGTAATATAAGTATCCACAACACAGCTTCCTCCATGATTCAATACGACTGTAAGAATACAAACCAGACCAAAGATGGAAATCTATGGATCTCCAAGACTTTTCAATTTATGAAGTAGCTAAACAGGCAGATGCATTAACGCAAACATACCTGATGATTGGATTTTTCTGCAGCTAGATTTACAGGGCCCTCTGAATTGCCACATATTTAGTGGCATCTATAGAGGATTTGTTTTTCTTGAAGACAAAGTTTTAACAAATTGCACAAGTGTCCATAGCAGCAGATGCCGTATAAAATCCGAAATGTCTGACATTGTAGGTTAGCCCAAGTTAACTGAATGAATATGCGCTCAGAGTAAAATGGAAATCAAAAGCATGGAAAGAACCTATTATGATAACAAAAGCCATATATCTAAAAGGTTCAGTAATTTGGTCAGGAAGAGTCGTTGATATATATAACTCTTGTCGTTGCGAGATACAGATCAATAAGGACACTGATGAAGTTGTACAGGCATAGAACAAAATAGGGAATTCAAAGTTAAACTTGGAGAACCCACTGTGCGGTTGGATTGCGACACGCAAGCTCTATTGAGACCGGATAATTGAGGTAAACCTCAGCCATTCCGATCGCAAGATATTTCGAGGTTGCTCTTCCGAATATAGACATTTGTTCAATTTGTTTAAGTTAACTCTTTAACACGTCTTCACGGCAGGTTACCCGTTTGTGTTAAACTGCGTAATATCTGGCAGTAAATATAAATGTACATACAGTCGAACGCCTAATAGGAGCAATACAGCCAGCTGTGGAACCGGCTTCTGCGAGTAGTCCTTCGAAAGTTTTCATCCCCCAATTCCACTATACGTGTTCCGGTGTGGCTTAACCAACATTGCATTTTCTTTTCTTTAACATAGATTTTGTGTGCGTATAGTAAGAACATTCAAGGCATACATTGCATTTTATCTTTTTAATTGTTTTGCAGTAGGCCATTTGATCACTCATCAATGAGATCTTGGTAATTCGCCTTACATGTGTGCAGTGATGGTCTTGGAAGCCGTGATCCGCCCTTTCTAAAAACCGGCCCATTCATAACCGAAAATAGCAAACAAGAAACATACAGAATAGAATTCAATGCGCATAAAAGATACACGGCGCATTTCACTTTAGTAAGAGATGCAGTTTGGCGGATCGTCCGGTTCCCTATGGGCACCGGCATCTAGGACAGCAGAAAAACATTGGAGACATTATGAACAGTGCAGCACCCAGAAGATTGTGCTGATAGATTCATCAGTTGCGGTTTCTCATTACGCACAACAGTTTACATCAGAACTGACTTCGTGGAGCACTGAGCACTGCTAGGTGTACGTGAATTGTCTCGGGGAACAGTACAGAAAGTTTGCAATGCAGCTCAAGTGGAAACAACATGCGAAGAAAAAGTGCGCTTCAATTAGCTCATAAGTTTGGTTGCGCGGATCTTTCTTGTTGTCACAGTAAAACATTTCCCGGGTGTTGATAAGAACACAAAGCTTCGAAATCCTCCTGTAACTCAATCTTGCGGTGTTCTTTAACGGTATCTGCCGAGCAACATTGAGAAATTGGATTACCGGTATCCAAGCCAAATCCATCTTGCATGTATTTCATGAGATTGACTAAAAGATGGATGGAACAGGTGGAGGAAAATGTCGGCTTCATCAAATTCTCTCAAGAGTTCACAGGGCTATAAACCCGTAGACGATTAAGTAAATTGTACGTGGAAATATTCGCTATGCAAGATACATCCCTTAAGATGCATTCTTTTCAAACAATTTATTCCAGGTTTTCACATGACGACTTTATTACATACTAGTTGGTGGTAGTTAATATCACTTTTCCGCCGCTTACCACTTACTTCTCATTGCATCTTTGAGCGGAACACCTACAAGTCCGTTAATATTAACTTTATGACGGCCACATGAAGAAATATCTAGTTTACTCTTGAAGGACGGCAAACCAAAGTCTGGACAACTTCAGTGTCAGGTGGCTTCAATCCGTTAACTAATGGATACGATTCTAAATAGAATGAGCACACCAGTGTTTCGTCAGACCAACGCACCACGTGATCCAAATTGCACTTATATGAAAAAGGCTTACATTACGCTACATAAAAAGGAGAATAGAACGACGAGATATCCTGATACTGATTAACCCATGCATAAAGAGGTACCACTGCGAATCGTGTTTGCAATTTTACATCAGATCAAGAAACCGCTCCATGAATTCAACTTGAATAGGTCTAACTCGCAGGTTACCGACTCATAGGTTTACTGATTCACCTGTACGTGCTGTAGCAAGTATATTGACCGAATCGAGAATAGGCTACCAACTAGGATCATGGAACACGTTCCACAGAACTCAACATCGAGTGGTCCTAAACTTCCTGCCAACTCAACCGCCAAGAATCTGCTTACTAGCACCTTATGCGAAATCTCGCTAAGCGCATTCTCGCTTATCGGCAGGTCGAATACTGCGACCTTGCCTCGATTTGCCGAAGTTTCCGCCATCCATCCACTGAAGCGAAACCCATGCGAACAACCCGAATTTTCGGTCAGCCTCGCCTCGCCATGATTCGGCGTGTAGCGCATCATTACAAACGATGGCCTTGAATTTCACGGCGTCCCATTGATTCCCTTATTCATCCCTTTGCCGCTGCATTCCTTTAACCCTTTCAATGTTGAAGTGTAGGCGGCTGATTAATCTGACAAGTAGTAATCTGGATGTTGGTTATCCCGATCAAATGTTGTTCGCTCTTGCTATTTTAAAAGGATGCTAATGATTTGACAACAATTCTAATGCCACTTTCTAACTTACCAATTAACCATTGTCTCACACTTTACTTCGCCCCTCAATCTGTTGATTGTTTGACCACTTCAACTTTGCATGTAACCCTGCTTCGGATGCAACGTGTATTTGATTGCTCATTTACGATGAATCATTGGTTATCAGGAGACCTAGTGATGTCTGTGGCTGATCACCCCCAGCACGGTATACTGTCAAATCGAGTCAACAATGCTATTTGTGCAACCATGAGGAGTGAATATTCAGCTACAACACACGCTATGGGCACAAACAAAATAAAAGAAAAATGTGACAAATCCATATGGTGGGTCATCAATTTGAAAAGGTTGCAGCGGTGATATCATCGATTCAGTCTGGCAATTAGATATTGTTTGACTACATCTTGATCCCTCAGAAAATGTGACAAGTTGGGAACAACCGACGTACCATAAGCTCGTATGCATGCATAAATGGCTTTGTACGTTTTCCTTTGGTCGAAGACGTCGAGATACTTTTGGATACTGCCCAATGAAGAGGGTGCCTAGCGTCAGTGAGTATTTTGGAAGCCCAATTTTCGCAAGAGAGAACATGATTAGACACAAAATGTCTATAAACCCTAGCATGTAATTAAGTGAGATCCATGGCAGCCAGTTTCCAAATCAGATAGTCGTCCACATACCCGGAAAAGCCCTAGACTGCAGTTTCAGCCTGTTGGGCATTATCAGTAGTGCGCGTCCATCAGACCCGTCAGGATTTGAACCCATGCTCACCAATGGCTTGAACCGCCAGTCAGCAGCTTATGCCACTGGGCCACGGGGTCAGCTTCGGACCGTCATGATTTACAAGCTAACTGCGATTTAGCGCGTCTTATCCTCCACTTCCATGCAAGTTACGAACGTTGCAGAAGACAGAGATGTCCCCGAAAGAAACGACGTCCATTAACAGTAGCCCAGTGGCCCATTGGCATAAGCTGCTGACTGGCGGTTCAAGCCGCTGGTGGTCATGGGTTCGAATCCTGATGGATCCGATGGATGCGCACTACTGACGATGCCCAACAGGCTGAAACTGCAGTATAGTGCTTTACGGGCATGGGGACGACTATCTGATATGGCAAATGGCTGCGATGAACCTCACTTAATTACACCAAAATCCCCTACTCATGAGTACATACATTATATCCGCCCTGACAGTTTCTAAATCTATATCGTACATTACTACTGTTAGTGGACGTCGGACGGGTTTTGTTGTTCGTCGCTCATTTTTGCGGTTGTTCGCAGCAGATATCAGCATAAAAATTGGGATTGTCAGGTAGTGGTTTCCAATAAATGACCCTGCGAGCACCCCACCAGACCGACAGCAACACTTTTGCAGCACAGTCCGACTTTCGGGACTTGTACTAACGTTTCGTCTGCTGCGATCCACCAAAACTTCCTGCTTTGTTGACATGGAGCACCCACTTACACTTTCTTGGGTGGCATCGTTTGGCCATTGATAACTGCGTCCTCTGGTGGGCAATGAAATTTCGGTGGTTCAACGATTCTAAAATTGTGAGATTTAATGTCAGGAATGGAATAGTTTTCGACGCGCGAACAGCTTTTAGAATAAACTTTGGACACCACTTGACATCACGTATTTATAAAACTAGATAATAAGAAAAAGATACGAAATGTAAACTTAAATCACTGAAAAATTATACAAAAATACTGAAAACATGTTTGAAAAATAAAACCTTAACTCGCTTTCTTAGGTTGCCTGGAATAGATGGTTCTTTTAGTCTTTGAATGTAAAATAAAACGGATAGTTCAGAAAGGATTTATATGTCTGCAAGACGCATCCAAAATAGAGTTATTGTGCCTTTGGATGGTTAGAGAAACAAGAACGTGACAATAACTGCTAATGAGTACTTTGATGAGTGATGAACTTTGATAGTGGTAATAAGCGCAATACTTCCAATTTGAGTTGATCAGTCGCACCCAGTCGGAAATTTGCTTTATGTGAAGAATCATTTTTCGGCAGTGTTATGGCCACAAACCGTAGAAGGACTTCGGAATAACAACCACACCGACATATTGTGCTAGATCCAGGAGTTTAGCAGGGCCTGCTACATTTACTACAAGGATGAGGCAAAAGGCTGCATGCTGCCTGTTAGTCAACGTAAGGTCTAAAGCAAATGTACTGGGCGGTTTTTGTAATACGCCTTGTAGTGACTGCTTTAGCTGAAATAGAATTGTTTGTTGTTTCGTAAAATGTACGGTGTTCCTAAGTATCTGACAAATTAAGTTTCCGTGGGGCTGGCTAATAGGAACACCCATTCAGGTGGACAGAAGTATGTGGTATCGTTCGAATGCCCCATTGATGTCCTGACCGTTAGCCACGTGTTACCTTACTATTTCTCTGTTTCGCCGTGGAAATTTATCTGAATGGAGGATAATCTGATGAATAGTTTTAGGTCAGCCTCTTGAGCATTCATTTTCAGTAACTGCTTTATGGAAATTTTCATTGATGTATAGCTCTCTCGGATGGTTGACGGCTGCTGCGCTTCATTTTACCAACCGGAAGTTGTACGTCATTTTCTGCATCGCTGGTTACTGGAGAGGCAGAGAATTTTATTGTACTAGTGGATAGGTTAGTGCTGATTATTTGCAGGTACATTTTGTGTGAGAGCGTCGGTTTTGTGGTTAACGATAGGTCCATGAACTTACTAGTTACTGGAGAACATTTTTCAGTAGCCGTTATAGCGAACCGCTATGCAGGTCATACACAATCGTATGACTGCCAAAGTACTCTGTGCATAACTTTCTATCAGAAACGATTTTCGGGATCTTAAAGGTCGTATTGGCAACAGTGAGATCAAGCTTTCAATAGTCTCACTGCCAGTTAACAAATTACGAGATGTGGATATATTTGGGTATGTTTGGGGCCGAAGGTTCTTTTTATACCTTACGTAACCTCACTATGTACCAACATTATTTCCAGTCGTTTGAAATACTTGTCCTAGGCAACAAAAAGAACCTCTTCAAACCCATTAACTACCACACCGCTAGTATAACAAAGCATTCTTTCTATTGTTTCCATGCTAATCATGACGTCATCATTAGCATTAGACTAATCATAGGTTCCAGTGCAGATAGACAGATGGAGAGCTGTTGAAAGACCATGTTTTGCTTGGGATAATTCAGCTGGACTTGGATAATAAGTTGAGAAGCGCACCTGACGACTGCTCAGGTATGCAGCTGGTATGCGGTTTGCCTCATTTGAATCGCGATACATTAGGTGTAGATGGAAATGTTGAACTCGTAGCATAAGCAGGTGTACACAGAACAAAAGGCACACACTTTAACCCATTTTATGTTCCTGGATTCCGCGTTTTATATTGCAACTGCAAAACACCTTGCTGCACCACAGAAACATTTTATGACCACAGCCTACAAAATTTTAGCATTTTAGAGACAAAACAAATAGATTTCAAAATGAAGTCCCGTCTCATGTGTTACATGCAATATTCGGCGCATGCAGAAGCATAGAAACAAGAAAGAGAAAAATAACAGAAGAGTATAATTATCTTTCTCTAAAATGGCCTAATGCATATTCCTCCTTCGTGTTTTTGTTCTATGGTGTCTGGTAACGAAATACGAAATGCAGTATGTGGTGGTGGAAACGCTCTCCTTACTCATCGGATTGAGCTCCCGTGTTCTTTTTGAATGGATCAAATTAGTAACAAGAATAAGGACCTTGGGGATATTATACATGTTATAATGACACGGATTTCTATGGTAGTCTTAAACAACTGCTCATAGTTTTCAATCTCGTGATTGCCCAGGAAGTCGTAAAACACTGTAACGAAACTGATCATAGCGGCTGTCTCGGTCCTGTCCAGTTACCGTAAGAATTCAACGCATGCTTTTATTTTCTCTATCTGTAGTCCAACGAAGAAACTAACATTAGCCTTTGCTTCTGATAGTTGTGGAAAGAATTTGAAGGCACTTGCAAGTTACCAAATCCCTGTAAATCTTTGTTTGTTGAGACCTAACTTGATGTGCAATGGTGGTGTCCAAATTGCCTGAGCGTCTAACAGTGGCGCCCATTCTAATTTCTTATTTCCTGTTAGGAATCCTATTCATTGTAGCCAATCCCTCCGATAATAGTGTGCATTGATGCGCTGAGTGTCCCACAGGCCAGAAAAGCAGGGAACATTGGTGAAAATACTATGGAGCCCCATAAGGAATTACAACATATTGGTGTCTGCACACAACCACAGTCGTCAATTAACAAGGCGCCCAGCAACATTTATGTTTGATGTAGTTCTTTTGAAATGCTCCAAATGAGACGGAGCTAGAGACGGTTAATTTTTACCATTATGCAATAACACCGCTTTGAGGCACCTAGATTAGCTGAAAATAAATCAGCGTCTTTCACTTGGGTTACCGATGATTCATATGGCCTTGAATAGACCAACAACATTGCTGCATAAACACACTCTTTTTCGTTTGGCAAGGCGACTGGAAAAGTTTTGGTGATATCTTCTCTAAATCATTCATCAACTTCCCCTTCTTTGCCTAGAAGTCCGGAGCGTATCCTTGAACCGTGTACGCCTAAGATCTGTAGTCAGTTCTTGGGGGTCTTTGTTTAGGAAAGTGTGGTTTTCTCTCATCCGCTGTAGATGCGAAATTTCAATCACGGCTCTCTTTTCTCTCATGTGCCAATCTGTAGGTAAAATAGAATACACCTTAAAACATAATGCACGATATTAACATGGGGTATGACACAGTTACTGAATTCGTTGTTCTAAATGTTCCTTAAAATTTGGAATTTTTCCAAAATACAACTCCTTTGCTTGCAATAAATAATATAGTGCACTAAATAAATCACTAACAACTATGCGAGCAACAACTGTTCACCTTGCCTATAAGTTTCCTTGTAATGTTTGTATATGAAATGAGGTATACATGACTGGTTTTGATCACCGAGAGAAATTCAAAAGTGCGCTTTGGAGGCCCGGCATCTTTGGTAGATATTTAAACAGAGTACCTTTGTGCTTACAAAGAGAGCCAATACGTTAGATCTGGTATTCATCATGGGCATCCCGTCAGCTTTGCAACTATTGAAAACGCGCTAATGGGGTGCGATCATAATACTGTGCTCTGCAGCTTGAATGTCAAAACAGCAAAAAAATAGCGAGTGATAGGTAAGCTTGTTCATCATATGCACCTTATAGGCTGAGTAACTTTCAACTACATTATCAATACCGGAAATTGGGAGAAGTTATGCTTAACCATTAATACAACCATTGCCAAAGATGAATTTATTTCCAGTTATATTACATGCACAGACTGATGAGGATCCGCACTGTGGATAAACAGATATACTAGTGGTAACTGCGACAAATCTTGCATCAAAACTGCTACTAAATTGAAGGAACTCAGGTCACGATATCGTACAAATAATGACTTTGCTACCCTAATGTCAAAATAAGAGACCCAAATGCAGCTAAAACCTTAATCATAACACGAAACATTTGCGAAGGAGGCACGCAATTTGGTGAAGCTTCTTAAGACGTGGAATCCAAAGCACTTCCATACTTCCATTGAACATAGCTAAGTGCAAGGTGATGCATCTACGTCACCAGCCGGTGAGCGCTTAAAATTTTGTAGACCATACCTTGGAGAATGTCTCTCAGGAGCCTGACCGGGGTGAACTGGCATTGCAAGATCTCGGGTGTTCAAATCAAGCACAGAAGGCGACGAGAACCGACAATCAACACTTCGGCCTTCTTCGCAGACCCTTCGGTCGGAGTGAACCCTCAATCCTTCCCCAAATGCTTAGCGCCCACGTGCGACAGCACGGGAGATATGCCATCTAGGCTTGACAGTGGTGCTTTGAAACAGGTACCCATTGATCTCGAGACAACTCAACGAAGGGCAACCACGAACGCCAGGGACCCCTTTCATCTGCTCTATCAGTTTAGACTGAAATCCCTAAGAATGTACAACAGTCGATATCGGCTAATGCGGGGGGATCTCATAATGGTTTACCAAATGCTTTAGAACCTAAACTACAGTTGCCTCCTGCTGCTGGAATTGAACCATAGCACTAACCTTCGAGGTAATCCTCTGAAGCTGACAATTCAGTATAGCCGGATTGAATGTCGTAGAAATTTCTATTCCCTCCGCGTGTGCCAAACTTGGAACGCCCTCTCTAATTATGTCGTCTCTACTCCAAATCTAGCGATAATTATAAAATGAGTTGACAACACATTGTCTCAGTTACATTTCCTTTTATGACTTGTTAGCCAGAGGCTTCAAAACGCAAACAAACCGTGTCTTGCCAAACTCTCAACCAATGGATTTATGGATTTATCCGTTTAATACCCGAACATCTTCGCTATTCCACATATGTCTATGGTAAGTTCACCAAAAAGCTTTGCACTTTATCATGCAGTTCACTTGGCGCAATAATTTCTATCCCACGGGATTTGTTAAGCAATGCTTTTCACCCGTAATAAACCATTGTCCCACTGTTCCATGAAATTCAAAGCCTGTCACTAGAAGATGGCATAACAGCATATGATTTAAGTCCAATGCGTGAAGGACTAAACTTATTATACAACGCCTTTCAATATTAATACCAACCAGCACGTTTTCTCCTAAAAAGGAGGACAAAGGAAACAATTCCAAATTTCCCGTAAGCCTGAGTGAGGTTCAGAAATTCATACTTTCTATAAAACCGCCGTTTCGGACCCAACCGGATGGTATCCCCTAGCTTTCACTAAGTCTGGAAGTAAAAACATGCCTTTATTGATGCTAGATATCTTTACACTATCTCTGAATAGCGAAAGCTTCCAACCGCATTAAGAAAACTAAAGCACTAAAGCACAAAGGTGGCCCACCAACTGCAATGCCAAAATATGCTCCTAATAATCATACCGCTAGCTCCTCTAAGGACCTGGGGCGAATCATTTGGAATGATTATGTTCAATCCCTTACACGTCTAGACCTGCCTAGCAGCATGCAACACAGCTGCTATAACAAGCGATTCAGCATAACATGTCAAGTACAATGCTTTGGACATGTAACATCCGCCGTTGACAGTGGCATGCCAGTCATCATTTTTCTCCTGGACATTCATAAGGTCTTCGATCGTGTGCCAAACCAGCTATTGCTATCAATCCTGCACTCTTACGGAATCAGCAATCCAGTGCTTAGGTGGTTCAAATTTTATTTAGAAGACCGTACACGAAGTATTAAAACCGGACAACACCTGTCCTCTTCTAATGATGTCACAAGTTGTATCGTCCAAGGAAGTGTGGTTGGGTTACTTCTCTTTTTAATCTATGTAAACCCCATATGTCACTATAAAACTCTATGCAAGTTAAAGGATGGTTGGACGACGCAATCGTCGACCTAAATATGCTCAATGCCCTAATCGCTGCGCTACACCAGTTGAAAAATCTACAAGTAAATGCTCGTCTTCTAATAGTGCCGTGAAACAACGTGGGTTGTAAAACCACTGTAGACCAAACACGTAAGATTTGAGTCCAGCTTTCGCTTACAAATGCGCCAGCCGTTTTACTTTATAACGTTATAAATAACTCTTAACAGACTATTCAAAAGGATATTTAAGGCACAAGCATCACAATCGCAATCCCCGACTGACCAGTTTCGTCCTCATCTGGACTAGTTAGGTAGAGGTAGCCTAATATTTGAGTGGAACTCGGTACCCACTTCTTGACGGCCATCGCTGTGATCCCTAGGCAATTGTGTTTTGCGAGCAATCCAAGTGTTTAGGATGTCAAAGGCGAACTTCGGCTTTAACGCAGACCACAAGTGAGATTACATTTGGCAACTACAGACGCGGGGTAAGAATTGGAAAACTCAATGTTCAACTTCTAATGGCTGTGTCAAGCCATGCCTGCGGAGCTCAATGGTTTAGGAATCATGGCGATAGCCGCGAAGCCCCATGCGCCGCGTTTTACTCCCGACTCGGCTATCGCTACTTGATGAGTTCAAATCGGGACGAAACCGTTGGTCGTGGAGTGCAGGGATGTGAAAGAACACCACAGAAACCCTCCACTTCTAATCCAATCCCAGTGATCGGAATGTCAAATTCAACCGAGGCCAAAACTAAGCTTGTGTGTCACAATCCAAGACAAAGGAGCGTACTCAAAACCACACTTTAAGTGTACCATTGTCTAATGACATCACAGCAACCATACTCGGGCGAAGGGACGTCAGCAATGGTCGTGCTCTGCGATTCCTTTTGTGAGTTTCCTAATAACCAGCTTTTGGTTACATAAAACTATCGTACTTCCCTCTCTTATCCTGCTGTAAATCTTATTATGTTGAAATATCGCGGGACATTTTGAAATCGCGATGCGTTTCCCCCCTCAAAAGCTGTGTTTCTTCAAACCGCCACGTTAGGATAATTACACTGAAATGTGTTTAAAAGAAGGGTAATAATTGTGCAAGGAAACACTGTGCTGGGAGAAAAATTGCTCTTTGGAAGACAATTTTGGAAGCATGAGCATACCCGTCTTTTCTTACTTCGAAATCCGTTTAACTTTAGATAATATTAATGAATTAAGGACTAATATCAATGGCCGAAAGTATTCGCAGCTTGGCATTACTTTACTACAAATGGCATGGTTTCATGTGGAGGTGAATGGAGCAATTTCAACGATAGAATGTTCCAGTTACTTTCGATTAGACTACCATCGTGCCTTTTATAATAGTGGTGGTAGTCAACATTTACACTAACACTTCCTTTTTGCTCCTCTTCGCAACGTATTTGCTGCATAGTTTTGCGAAGCAAGTCAGGATGTATTACTTGGTACTGCTCAGTCTTTCTGAGTAACATCTTAAATTCCCTCACGATTGAAATCCGAAGCGGATAATTTGTACTTTGAGTTTTCAGTGAGTGTCATAAAACATCGACTGTGTCCCCATGTATTATTGATGTTGATTTTCGCAAATTTGACACCGCATTTCTCCCCAGTGTTTGACTACAGAACATCGCAAACTTCCTTACTATATTCACGGAGGTGCTGGATTTGATTTTCATTAGCAACGTGAAGCTGTTCTACGTGTGTACTAGGGGGCCACTTGGCAACTCTAATAAAGCAAGCTTAATATGTGTCCTGTGGTGTACTCTATGGGGGCTACACATTGCAGCGACTACAAGTGTAGATGGGGAAATCTTCCACACATACTATGAACCAACAATGAAAACCGGTATCACCGACCGAGTTCAGTACAATTTTCCACACTAATGTATTCCTGTATTGCTGTCAGTTGACAAGCTACATGAAATTCTGTTCAGACATTTGGTGCCCATTCTCATCTGTTCGAAGAAATTCTCTTCCCGCAACTGAAGCGGCTGCGTAGACTGAAGGAGAAAGCTTTGAAAAGAAAAGACAGCACTTCCGTAAAGTTACTTTCTGTCATTATAATGAGCGAGTTCCGCCTTCTTGACAACGTGTACGTACAAGATATACTCGGGAAAATCAGCTGCGGCAAAATTTGGAGGAGGTTTTAAATAATGCCGGCTAATCAACTTCCATCGTATTTATGGAAGTACTGAACCACGACTTCTGCAAACCCTACGACTATTCGATCCCTAACTACTACTTTACCCAACCTTGTAGCTCTCTACGTCAAGACTGCGCACAAGTTAATAAAACCATCCTACTTAGGGAAAACAAGTGCTTCGGAAAGACGGTTGTCTCCCGTTTTCCACTAGCCATGCACCTCTGCCTATTTTGCCTACCATGTGCATACAACGATATGAAATCGCCGACTGCTGGAAAGGCATCAATATAGCACCAATACCAGAAAGTGGTACCAGCAAATATGGACCAATTGCTTATACCTTCCTAGCACTAAATTTGTCCAAAGATGTCATCCATGAGAGGATGTGAACACAAATGCAGGCAACTGATTTCCTTCAGTTTGCCTAGTGTAGTTTGATGCCACCTGAAAACGCAGTAGCTTAGATTGCGCATTTGATTCTATCAATACTGGATTGCAGATACAAATTGACCCGAATTTGTTCTCCGGAAAGTAATAACGCATTCGACTATGTAAACCGCAATTTGCTCTTGAAAGATATACTCAACGATGGAATACATCCTTTCATCCTCCTTGTGTTAAGGAATTATTTTACTGGCCTTACTCAACCTACCCAAATTAGGGCAAAGCTCCTCTCCCCTAATCAAAACCACTGAAGTTATTCAGTGAGCTATTCTGCCACCATTGCTAGTTTCCACTTATGTCAGCTAAGTACCAGCTCCAGAGAAGGCAACCATGCTGAAGTAGGCATATGACATTGTCCTAGTTCCAAAATGCTATGGATGTAGCGTTTAGTGACATGATGTCATCACCTCGCAGAATAACCACTGTCAGTGACGGTGGAAGATAGATGGTGTCATCTCCCAGTTAGTTTTCAACTTATGTAGCCCAGCCAACGTCCCCCATGGCTCAGTGGCTTTAGCTGTCGGCTAATTGGCATCTGCCTCAAGCGGACATGGGTTCTATCCCCAGTAGGAGACGGAGGGAATGCGCACCACTGACGAGCCCCAATAGGGCGAGATGCGTCTGGTGCTTGTCCGGGCTAGGCTGTGCTATGTAGCTTGTGAACTACTGGGATGAAAACCGCAAAAAGATGACATTGTCCTTGGCGCCAATCAATCGATCACTGCAACTTCCTTCAGATTAAATGATATTCTTAATGATCTCACGTGTTGACTGAAAGCCGGCAAGTTGCTGCATAGCGTGCCAAAGTACAAAGCTGTCGTTTTTCCGCTGCACAGTGAAGATCAGTACCAACAACTTGTTCAACAAATCTAGGAACTCCGCATCGGTAGCGTGAGGTTGTACTCGTCCATCTCATTTATTTACCTGCCTATCATGCTTAATTGCCATGTGCATTGCTCACACCTTATTGTAGGGTTGCGGAAGGCAATGATTTCCTGGAGGACGTATAGATCACGAAAACAGGGACGGAGGGAAACAGGAACAGGCGCAATGAAGGAGGGCATACGGAGCCACGCTGACCTGACGGAATGAGACGAGAACAAGTCACGAGCGGCGTCCAGTAGTGAGTCTGAGCCAGACACAACGGAAAGGGTATTCGTCGAGAACGCAATAAATCAGGCAAAAGCGCCGTTATTGCAGACGCCCGGACCGACGCCAAGCAGAGTGATGCATCCACTGTCAAGCAAATAACGAGCTATCGAAGTATTCCAGGTCGATCAGAAGAAGGCGCCTAGAAGCGGAGCTACGGGGGTGAAATGGTCAAGGAACATTCCATTGCGTGATGCCCAAAGTGCATGAACATACCGCGGGCGGAAGCCCCGAGAGATGGTGCGTGGTGGGATGGAAATGTGACTCATTAATGTACGCCTACGTGAATGGTGGTATAGCTTGTGATCGCGACAATAAAGATTGTGCTTCATTATCGCGTCCTTCTCGTCACAATATGAAGGAACCTTTCACAACAGTCAAGTGATGATCATCCTACGCTCCAAGTATCCCAGCTGCCTCTGTCTCATGATTTGCTGCTTTGAGTCGTCACTGCCCGTCTTTCCGCTTTGGATGCACTGCTCATGATTTGCCTTGTATACTTCATCCAAATACGCAGATCGTAAAACATTTGGCGTGATGCAGTAATGTATCGAATGTGGATGGTTTTGATACTTTTTTGTCTAGTCATGTTGATTCTTGCAACAGACTGACGCCATTCATTGTGTATTGTCGGAGTGTGTCGACCTCACCAGCCAGACAGCTGTACAACTCCATATATTCTCGTTCGTCAGATTTCCCATATCGAACAAAGTTGCCTGAGAAATAACCAAGCAGATTATGCTATGATGATACAGTGTTATTCCATTTATTATTCCTTCTCTTTGACTCGTATTTAGATTATGCATTATCGCTGAGTGCGCCTGTGTCAGGACTTAATAATCATCAATCATGGGAGAATAAAGCACTTGCTTGATTTGTCTAAGACATATTCTGTGATTATTTAGTTAATTACTGTCACACTGCACTCCTGAGGTAGAGACCGCAGCAGTGCGCATGGAATCCAGAACACGGGAATTAAGAAACGAAAGCTTTTCCTCTAAACCACCGAGTCATGTGCGTTGCCTCAAATAAGTTCCCTGTAACTGAAATGTGGAAAATAACGTTCAAAGTGAATCGCAGTTTAGCTTGAAATTGTGCGTTGCAACTAAATCGCACATCGGATGCGCTCCCAATGATTGAGATGACAGAGGTTTGTTTTCAATAAAAACCACGGCTTCAAATTAGTTTGTCTATGGCAATGCAGACACGCAGTGAGTAGCCAAATACCCAACAACGAACATACACGAGTGTTTCAACCGAACCCTTAAATATGATATTAACCGTTGGGACACGCTTGGTTCACCGTGACTCGATGGCTTAGAGGTAGAGGCTTTAGCTGTTACTCCAACATTCTGGTTTAGACTCATTGTTAAGCTGGCTGTCTAAGCAGTGCACGAAACATGTCGTCAAGTCAAGGGTGTCGTGCAAGAATAATCGAATATTTATCTATTTCAGGTGCAGTCCCAGTGACCGCCGTACCCAAGTGTAGTGCAATAGGACTTCACATTGAATTAAGAAAACCAAACGTAATTCTTTGGCACAGCGAGTATTTTTAAATGCTACTGAAACTAACTATATGCATATTTTACAAATGCTAATACTACGGAATTACATATTAATCGTCAACTGCGAACAGTATACGTTCTCCAAGTTACGTGAAAGCCGCATTTCCTCATAACGAAAACATGCCCCCAGGTAATCTAAATCCCATCACGCGTTCAATTATCGCGGTAAGTAGAAAACCTGCGAAGAACGTTTATTTATGCAACGAGTAATCCGTTCCAATTACTGGTTATTCCAGGTCATACAGTATTCCTCTAGCAAGGTGCTACGGATTTATCATTTTTCACAACGTCCTGATATTTGTTACGTAAGACCAGTTACTAAGTTACTAATGCTGTACTTCTCCGATTTTTAAGAATGGACTTCGTTATTGTGCGTATTACGTAGATTTAAGAATACCTTTTGCAGGTACCACGGTCATTAAGAAGCTGGATGACCACTCTTCCTTCAACTGACACAGTGTTTTCTCTGTGTCTTGGTTCTGAGCGGTATACTGACGGGATCGCACACGAGACCCACTTGATCAGCTTTTATCCGTCCACTTGTGGCTGGGTCCGCGTAAAATTTATACATACTTCAGCTGACTGGTTTGTACACATTCTGAGCAAAATTGCGTTAGGTCTAGTCTGCAGTATGACGTTCATCACGCGTTGAACAATCCCTTTATTTGGGTGATAACGGTAATCTTGATGTAGATTTGCCGATATTATCTGCGAGCAAAAGCATTTCACGGATAAAGCGCCACTCATCCCAGTCATTTGCTCTGGTCTCTAGGTAGCTTGAATTCATTAGCTAGGAAACGCCAGGGACGAGCAATGATCTTAAGTAATTTGCTATATACAAGTCACTCGAAGCTTGTTTGCGTTTCTGTCGTCGATCCAATTACCATCCGGAAAATTCCGAGCAGTGTATGAGGCGGTGCGTAAACGAGTGGCTGACAGGAAACTACATGTGCATCTTATATTGACTGTAGCGTTGCTTGGTGTAACCAAGGTCAAAACTGGTGTAATGAGTTTGGGTGACGAGCGAGACGCATCATAATGGCTGGTTCAGTCTAAACCCCAATTAGTTGGTACTGAGAGTCCCGCTGTTTTGGTTCGTTTATCAGCATAATCCTGATGGCGTTTGCTACGAGTTCAAGCGCACTGGAGCATATAAATGTAAAAAAATGGTAACGTTTTGTTTTTCTGCTTCCTAGGGGAGTAAGTGACTTCTTTCGTTAATCGGAGAGCAGACGGAGTTCTAAGTCTGGCAGTAATAAAGGCAACACTCTCGGCACCTAATTTAGCAGCGGCTGAGACTACGATGGGTAGTGCCTCTGTCATTTTGGTGGCAATAACCGACGCGTATATTGCCTGTTCTTCAATATTATTCGCTGTAACGCGTAGGTTTGTTTAAGTTTGTGCTACGAACGTATCATTAGTAGCCACCCGTTGTGTCAGGGTGCCTAACTCAGAACCTTTTATACGTTAAGCATGGCTCCCTGTTCTGAATTAGAGTTTGATACCGTGTATGAAGTTTGGGAGCATGGATTCGTCCCGGTTTCCTTCGAAAGCACGTGATGCCTGTTTGCTCTACAACCTGTGCTAGCCCATCGCAAATCTGCGCCGACACAGCTATACATCTGACTAGTGATATGCCGTACATTCAGTGCAGAAATAAAAAGGAGTACTTGTGTTATTGCGTTTCTCTATTTCGTTTATAGCTAAGCAAGTACATGTGTTATGAAATTTGTATACGTTAGAGCATTGTTTGCAATTCGAACACAATGAACACAGTTGGCCGTAGCCTAATTAATTTGGAACATTTGGTGACAGTTCAGCTGGGAAAATATAAGCAATTCGTATTTATCTCTGGAAGTTCAAAATGAATTTGTGGGTATCGTGGAGAATCAGGCAAGAAATAAAATCTTAGATAAGGTCAACGAAAACAAGTAATTTGGCTTAATTTTTGATAGCACTCCGGATGTTCCCTTCATAAATCAGATGAGCGCGATGTTGCGTTACGTGAAGATGGATGAAAATAAAGTGATAGTTGTGAGTCGTTTCTCTGCTTCGTTGAGACCAACAGCAAAGTTGCAGAAAACTTTTCTGAGCTACTTCTGAAGGAACTGGTTGGAAATGGAATTTCGATTGATGACTGTCGTTATCAGGCATTTAACAACGCAGCTGCTCTGGCGGGCTACCGATCGGGTGTCTAGCGAGGTATCTCTGAAATAAACCCAAAAACTACTTTTGTGCCGTGCACAAATCATTCGTTTATTCTGGCATGTGTATATGCGGCTTCTGAGAGAGTTCAACCGGTTACATTTTTTGGTAAAACGGACCAGCTATTTTCGTTCTGTTTTGCATTTACATACCCCTGGAACTTCTTGATTCAAGTTACCGATCTAAGTATCATACGATCTATAGACAGTAGATGGAGTAATTGAGCAGGCGCCGTAGACGTTTTGATGGAAAGGTACACTGAACTCGTCAATGCTCAGCGAGATAAGCGAAAATTCGGCTACAAGTTCAGATGCATGTTTGCTTCTCTGCTCGTACAATTGTTTCCGTTTACTTCGCTTCTGAGACTTTGGAGTTTTGTTCTCCCGGAAATCAATGATGCACAGCATATCTTCAAACAAAAGGGCTGCATTAGTAGCAATGTTTTGTTAAGCGCACGGCGTTGGGAAATGGCTTTATCAGAACAGACAGTAGATGGTGGACGGTGCAATGAATACTTCTAGAACACTGTTCTAAATGGAGGATAAGCATGAAGCGTAGAAATCGTAAGAAGAAACGAATGGATGGAGAAGAATCTCTTGACGCATCGATTAGATTTGATGTCGAATCGAGCCAGGAAAGGCTATCTGTCACTCAGAAATGGACTGAGGAAATATGTCGTAGATTACAGCAAGTTCATGAACTTAATAACAAAAGTACTTTCTTGATACCGTCGAATCTGCT
>CALYDF020001713.1:0-24988 GCA_944474145.2 Dicrocoelium dendriticum
TGGAGTGATAACGGAGATAAAAGTTGGAAGTGGAATAATAATTTGGGCATACCATTTACCGAGAGCGGAGTACATACAAAATATACACAAAAGGGACTCAAAATGAGCCCACTACTTAAATTCAATGTTCGTTTTTCCTTTTTTCATCATATCGCCCTCTTCCTTTCTTGTTGTTGAATAAGTTTCGTTCTTCGAATTAGGACTTCTGTACTCTTTGTGTTTCATAAATGATCCGGGTCCGCCTTTTAAACTATCATGGTTTATTTGCAAATATAGTATATTTTTCACTCACTTTGGCGTCAGGATTATCTTACTTATTTTGTTAAATTCGTGGACAATTGCGAGACAATTCGGAAAACATATGGTACGGATGCTGATCACAAACGGTTAAAACGGAATCAGATAATATGCATGCTGTCTAAACAAATATCGATCTATTTGTTTACAAACGCTTGGACAACAGCTGACTGAACAAGCAGTCTTCGCCGAGCTTAAGAATGCTATCTCCAACATAGTACTTTTCTGTCATTACGAATTGACAGCACCCCTTTTTATTACGACTGATACCTCAGACTTCGTGGTAAGCGATATCCTCCAACAACACGTTGGTGGGCAATTGCAACCCCTTTTGGTTCCTCTTCTTCAAGCGCCTGCAGCCAGTGGAATCCCGTTACAGTAGGTTTGGCAGAGAACTGATCACCATTTACCTAGCCATACGTTACTTTCGGCACAAACTCGATGGCTGCGGTTTCACGATCTGCGCTGACCACAAGCCCCTTCTCTTCGACTTCATCTCCGCTTATCACAACAATTCACCAATGGCAACACGACAACAAGACCTTGTCACGCAGTTCACTGCTGACATACGTCATATCTCAGGTATAGATAATCCTGTCGCTAGCTCTATCTCACGCGACAACTTCACTCTCCCGTCTTTGCCGACCGTTGACCTTGCCCCATGGTATTGGCTCAGGCACGAGATGAAGACGTACAACGCACACTGCAGTTAACTTCACTGCATATGCAAACTGTTTCGCTTTAAACTACGGAAGGAACCATCCTCTGTGACTCTTCTGCAGTTTGTCCTAGACCCATGGTGCCCGTCTCATTCAGACGCACAGTCTTTGACGCACTGCACTCCCTATCACATCCTGGTATCCGTGCATCTTCGAAACTGGTCACCGAACGTTTCGTTTTGCCACGCGTAAACAAAGAGGTTCGTACCTGGGCTCGCGCGTGCCTTCAATGCCAGCGCGCCAAAGTATATCGTCACACTCGCAGTCCTTTTGGTTCATTTCCCACCCCGGACTCTCGGTTCTCGCATGTACACTTAGACCTGGTAGATCCATTACCTCCTTCACGCGGATTCGTATACATTCTTACATGTGTCGACCGCTTCACCAGATGGCCAGAATCCATTCCGTAACAGACTGCACGGGTGCAACTGTTATCCTTACCTTCTCAGGTCGGTTGGTCTCGCACTACGGATGCTCATACATCATTACAACTGACCGAGGAACGCCTTTCAAATCTTCGCAATTCGATACGTTCTGTAACTTTTTAGGTTGGCGCCGCATCCATACCACACGTATCACCCAGCAGCCAACGGGTTAGTTGAACGCTTCCATAGAAAGTTTAAAGCCTTGCTCTGCGCTTCCTCCGAACATAGCTTGAGCGAAAACATTTCGCTCGTAATCTTGGGCATTCGCAGCAGCATCAAAGCTGACTTGCAATGTGCACCAGCAGAGCTGGTTTACAGCACAGCGCTAAAGTTACCAGGAGAAATAGTTTCACATTCCGCATCGTCGGGCATGCCTCCGCCTAACTTTGCGTCCGCCCTAGCTCAACGCATGCGTTCACTACGCCCGACTCCGCCCCGTGAACAGACTAGAGATTTGTCCATGCACAGCAGACCCTCTACTTTTACTCACATCTTCCTCCACACCGACGCAGTACGGTGCTCTCTCCAGTGTCCCTACACTGGCCCTTTCAGTTCTGCAACGAACTCCGAAACATTTTACTTTAGACCAATATTGTCACCGAACAACGGTGTCCATCGACAGCATCAAAGTGGCTTTCTTTGACGAATCACTTGCACCCCATCCTGTAGCTATCACACAAGCACCTGCGTCTGCGATGAATTCCCGAGCACTAGACATCCTGAAACCCTCCATTCCCCTAGATTCGCAACCTACCCCGCCTCAATGAAGACAACCGACCGACGCGGTAGACAGATCAAACCTTCAGCCCAATTTAATGATTTGTAAACGTTTGATATTTCCATTAACATGCCTTTAACTTCTTCAGTGCTAATCATGCGTCTCGTCCACAAACGTTTTGCAAAACCGACAAAAAACCCAAAATATTTTGAAAACTTATAAAGTGTATTTGCTTTTGTCGTGCATGCCATATACCCTCTCCGGCGTCAAGCTACTTCCACCGACCCTTGCCCACCCCTTCTAAGTCCTACCTTCCAGAAACTCAACCACCGAAACTGCCAAGACAACCCCCGAGTGACTCGCTAGCCAGCTCAACACCCGTTCCTGACCCAAGGAACAGTCTGTCGTCCTAGACCAAACAGCCACGACCGAATTGGTAACCAAAGGCCTGACTACATGCTGCCGACGAAGGCACCCGAATTACTTCATGGGACGAGGATCGTGGACTGGAGAGCGATGGAGGGAGTGACACCTCCAAAGCGCACCATCAGGTCTACAGTGAAAGGAAAGTCCCGTCGGCATTTTTCTGGACTAGCCAGTTTTTGCGGTCCAATCAGACCGCCCCGAAGGCCAACCGATAAGGCACTGGTCCATCCGATCATTATAAATAATTAATAACAAAAGCCTTGACCCAAAGAACTCTGCTATACTCCCCCTCTTGGAAGCCCATGTTCAAGCGCACGCAACTATCCGCACCCATCCTCACTTCCGTTTTCCTCCACTAACAGCTCCATTGAAAGCTTCCATCCTTCAGTGCTCTAGAACGAGGCCCTTGTAGTGTACCGCAAAACACGCTCTTTCAGTATTTTGAAAAAAAATTAGATTTTATCGTCCTTGTTTTACTGACCGCACTTCCGTTGACACAAATTTTTTTGATGAGTGGTTCGCTGCACCGTTTCACCCTCTGGATTCATTGACCTCCAACCTCTATACTGTCCTTTATTTGACACGACTCATACGTGTCATTGATTACGGAGGTGCCGCCCAACAACTTTCGACAGTCACTGACCTGTTTACTGTAAAGGTAACAAATGATTAACTAAAATTATATTCATTGTGCGTTGGCTATAAGTCCCTTCTTTATATAGTAGTCAGCGGCAGAGGCCAGCGTTGGAAAAATATTGAAAGGAGCTTTGGTTACGTAGTGACCTGCCATCGCTGTGGGACTAGGTATCTTTGGTTTGTAATTTCCATAATTGGAGTCACCCAACTTGAATATCACGGATACCTACGTGCAAAACTGAATAACATCAAAAGTAACCATCAGTACCTCTCATGAGGGTCATGAATGATTTGCAATTTTAAGAAATCTATCACTAACGGTGTGAACTTATATGATAGCAGAACCAACTGAGAAGCTTTTACATTAAGCAATATATGTACGTTTTTCTGGCAAGTAGTGAAAACATTGGTGACACTGTGTGTAGCTTTATTGGTTATTGCTTATGTGCTGATATTCTGAAAAGTTCCCTGATGTCTTTAATGACTGGTGCAGGAACCGAAAAGCTAACAAAGAAGTCCAGTTATGAGTAGCGTAAACGTGAACTAATGAAGCCAATCTTGTAGTGACCAATCACCGTAGACAACAAAAGTACACCGCACACACGGTGTTCCACGTCGTCACTTATAAACAGATAATGTTGACATATAAGCTAGTGAATCGTGTCACTTTATTCTTAGCGTAATCGCGGTTCGTTGTGAGTACACATTTCATAAATTTTAAAACTAAGTAAGACTGGTGCTACATTAATTGATGTTCTTCGGTAGCTAGTTAAAGAGTGTCACAAGATATATTTAGCGCTTTTGTCTCTTTTTGTTTCCTATATTAACGATTGCTGAATAAACCAGAATTAGGTGGAATTAACGACACTATTGGCACATATAAAACGCGAAAAAGGAGAAGTGTAGAAGAGATAGACAACCATTTGCTACATGCGGCGAAAAGGTAGAGGGAATCCAAAAATTTCGCTGGGTTTTAGAATCCAAATTAAAAGCACATACTTTTGCTTAAAGGTGTGCATAAAATGTTAAGAAACCGTACATACATTTGTTCAAAATAAGTATTATGTTCATAAGAATATACGATGGGAAGATTTTGTAATAGAACTAGTTGTCAATTCAGCACCAAATCGTACGTTGCAGAAAAATGTTTTGAAACTACAAATCATTCCGTCCTTCAACGGGAGGTTTTAGGTTTGTCAGTCCAAAATCGAAGCATAGCACCTAGAAGACTATTGAAGCGAATAGCAGTTTACATCTTATTATATGTCAGCACCTACATACAGTTGTCATTCAAATAGCACTTACATGTTTTGTAAAACAAACCATGAATCCGGGAGTGGTGTAAAGTGTCAGGTATTGTACAGATCCGTACATATGAAAAACGAACAGTCGCCTTGTACTAATTGCCCACGCGTTACTAGTCTAGTTTGATTTTCTACATTGAACCTTAGTGTAAGTATCAAAACTATTGGTATTTTGTTTTACTGGTAGTTAAACAAAACTTGAGTTTCATTCATACTTAGTTATTGACGGCAATGCTTTATCTTTAGAGTGAGATGAACAAATAATCACCTGTGAGATATTAATTGTTAAGTGCCACATTCATATTTACATAGACATTGATCTTATAGGAATAGAGAAAATGAATTGGCGAGTGTCTTTTGTGGATGGTATTTTTGAATAGAAAACGATCTTCTACCTTGCAACCTAGGAGATTGCAGTTGCGGCCAAGTCAGGGCGTTGTCGCTTATGTTTGTGTTGCTAATAGACTCGAGAAATGTGTAGATCCTGATCGATATTGCTCTACAATTCCCCTGTATTTGACACTTGTTTACAACAGGCCACATAAAAGTAACAAAGATAGCTTTGTCATATCACTAAGCAATGCGTCCAATTATATGTTACACCGTAAATTAAGACTGAATTGAGTTATTTGCTGTGCGTCTCAACAAGTATTGCCGTTGTTGTAACGATAGTGATTTGATGGATGTACTCTATGGTTCTGGCGTTATAAAGCCTTATTTGATGTAAACTGTATCAGTTCAACACAAGTGAGGCTTTGACGGAATTATTGAACTTACCTTAAAGTATTTGATCGTAGTAATAAAGTTGCACTTTTCCAAGGCGTATGCTAATTAATACATGAACAGCATGATAAAGGTAGCATTTTCAATAGTGATTCAGATATGGTTTAATTACACTATTAGAATCGAAACCGTGCATTTTAAGTTTTACATATTGAACCCGTTTCCAAATAAATTATCAATGCTAGAACGGAGAATATGGCTCAATTAATTCGCCTGTTGTCACTACCAATGACAATGCATGGCCGGCATCCCCCAAGTGGGTTTCTCGCATACAGCAACCTATTCTCCTGCAGTATGTATTTACGGATACAGAGGTTTTAGGCAAGTATTGACCGTAAAATGATGGAAAGTTAAAGTGCTTACGAGAGCAGGACCCATAAACACGGGTGCGCAGTTCCTCGATAATGTGCTGGCTGTTACATTGACTCTTCTCATCATGTAGAATCGGATGAACAAATTTATCTACAATTTAATTTACTGTTAGTTAGTTCGGTTACTTTTAGCAACCATGACTTGAGCACTGAATTCCGATGGATTCAGCTGCCAATAAACTCATCGCCAGATTGTTAATAAAATACAATGGCAAGGAAATGAGGTTGATTGCAAACAGACTGTAATGATGAAGGTAGGTTAACTTAAACTGGTTGAATTGGAAATTGGGAGCTAAATGTAAGTAACCGAATGCGGGAACCTCACCCCCTAAGAGACTGTGGCATGTCCGGTGGGGTTTCTAACCACTTACGTGAATCGATCCAGAATCACCATCGACGAAGACGGCAAGACTCTGCCTGCACACTTTGTTCGGTCTGTTTGTTCATGATCTTATACCACGTCATTGATTGGCCACTTCGCGTTTCCCAAGACTTAGTGCAGCCACGGCGCATTATCTACGCCGAGGAAGGCTGTAAATTGGCATGCAGAAGACCTTACCCAGCTAATAAAAGGCAGCTCAATGTGAGGCAGCTCAAAGCTTCTTTATAAAAGACCAACTGGCGAACCTCAGCACTGATCACATGATGTTCTAAGCAGACGTGAGCTCTGGTGGTTAAGCACGCCCAAGCATTTAATGACTTCACTGTAAGCTGACCAAGTCTGATTCATCCAGCGACACCGGCCTTGTCGTAGGATTATACATCCTACCTTTCACTGACAGATTGACATCCAGCCATCTCTATATCCTGCGGAGTCTTCGAAAAGCCACAGTGGGCTGGCTGACGAACAAAGTAAATTCATCGGTTACGTGGCCACTAGGGTAATTAAAGCGATCCACCAATTCCAGTAACTGTTCGAGTATAGTTAAAAGCTTGGCTGTATCGGCCTAGTCCCGCGACAGTACGCTGCAATTTGAAGCTGTAAAGCATATTCCTAAGCGTGCAGCGCTTGGTATCTGTCAGTTCAGCAACATTTGCATATTCACCGCATCGGACCCAAAGAGCGCTGTGCCGTCCGCATAACCCAAGCTTCCAGTCAGTCAACTGGCAGAAGTTTCGCTTATTAGAGTATGGAAGATCCGAGTCATTTTTGGTCATTTCGATGCAAACTTTGAAAAGCAAAAGAGATATAGGTCAACACTGGCGAATCCCAATTGTCGTAGTTAACTCAGCCGTCAGCTTCCCATAGACCCTTATCCGATCTTAGGATTCAGGGTAGAGGGTATACATAGTGAAAATGAGTTTTCTACGCATTCTTTTCTCGGATAAGAACTGCCACAATCTGACGCCAACTATAGAGTAGAAGGTAGCATTCAAGTCTGTGGACGTGCTTGTGCACCAAAATTTAACAGAATTTTAAATATGCGGTTGAGTAAACTACGACCAGGACAGAAATTAGCTGGGCTTTCAATGGTTTGACTCTAACGAGGATCAGGAATTCATCGAACAATGATAACCCTTGGAAGTTTACATGCAATGGAAATAAGTAAAATGTCCCGATGGTTTCACACAAAGACCGTTGACTTTTTTGCAGATGAGCACGATGGCTTTCAGTCGGCAGGTGAAGGCATCTCATCATTGTCTCGAATGCCGTTAAATAGAAAAGTAAATTCAGTCAACTAGCGTCAGCTCCATCGTTCATCAAAGGTAGAGGAAGGATGTCGGGTCCAGAAACCTTGTTTCTTTTCAACACAGAAAGTTTGTGTCGACTTTCTTTCAAAGTATGAGGTATGACATTAAGTTTCTAGGTGGACTCAGGTGATTTGTCAGTCGCCGTTTCAGGAAATTACGGAAAGGCCGAATACCAGTGTCCACTGGAATATATTTACGTACTGTGCTCAAACTGATCAATATCTCAGAGATCCATTCACCCTTAGGACCTTCAAGTGGGGTGCACGTCATTTTTCCTGACACACAAAAGACGATCCCATTTAGCGTTCTGCACACCACTTTCATTTAGCATCGGTAATTGGTGGGCTAGTTCATTATGATATTGTTAAGACTGTATGGCGCTAGTTCAAGTTACAAGTGTGAGGTTCATAAAGTAAACACTAATTTGAAGTTGGAGGATTGAGTACGAATTGTGCATGGACATGTTCGGAATCCAGGCAGGAGATCTCTAGATTTTGAATGATGTGCGCGAGCTATGGCTAACGGCAATCTGGGCAATTTGGTTTCAGATCGCCTAAGAATTCAGTGGGCGCAAGGTGACGTGCTGAGAGCGTTCGCGCCGGGAGGCAGTGACTGGTAACGGGAAGATTGCGGTTGACGCACTGCTGCGGGAATCGAGCACCATGACCTTTTCCGTATACATCAATCCTGAAGCGACTTTCCAGGAGTAGTACAGAGTCTGAAAGACGACCAACTTAGTCACTCATGTCACCAGCAACAATTAGGATGTCAGTATCCATCGCCATGCAAAAACGAGATGAAGGTTCCCGATAGAAAGCTACCTTTATGCCATCTGAACTGTATTCAGTGGGGGCAGAAACTGCGGCAAGTAAAAGGCACATTGTTTTCAGACTGTGTTTATTAACTCCAATAACGTTTCACAGTCGAACTGAAAACATGCGCTGATGCACCGGAATGTAGTCGAATACAGTACTTTCAGTGCAATTGTTGACAGTGACGTCGACATCGGATATGCATTGAGTCATTGGCGCAGTATTGTTATAGATACAAATAGTGTAGTGTTTTTCAGTAGCTTCCGAACCGGGAATTCGAAGATTTGTCGCAGCGCTGATATTTGTGTTTTTCCTGAGATACTGCACATTTCAATAGCAAGAGAGTGAAGAGTGAAATTTATTGCCGCCTGTTGGACGTTTTGACTCAGAGTGCGTGTTGCAAAACTCACTCCAGCAGAGACAAGTGGTTATTCGGCAAAGTCAACTCAGTGAAAATTACAGCGCGTAGGGAAAGCCAAACTCCGTGATGTACTTTACAAATTCACGTCCATAATTAACGACGCTCCTGAGGCGACGATGTTCTTGTTTGACTCAGTAAAGCCAACAATGACTAACTCAAGTGAATATCGGACAATCCATGTCCAGTAAGCAAATCCGTTATGCCCGTCTCCCATCGGGTATCTGGCTCGCTCGGTTGGTCCATCGATTCACTCTGGTATGATAATTCCATCAGAGTGTAGACATAAAAATAAGCAATATGATAGGAGACACTTGGTTTGATAGAGAGGATATATTTGAACAATGAGCAATGAACAATGATTTGTCACGGGACAAAACCAAGTGCTTGACACGTCCCGTAGGATAGTTGGGGTGAATACGATGAAATGAAAATATATCTGGGTCATCTACCGAACCTTTGCCGAGATGAATACTTTGCTACATAACATCAGTGTAAACTTAAAATAATCGAGCGTTAACCTGCAGAAATCACTGGGGTGCAGTGATCGTTGATATAAGACATGAGAAAAGTAAAATATTGTCGCTTAATTTGGTCCATTTGATATATAAATCCTGTAGGATAACATGCTTGGTGTATTCCTCCATAGAGCATTTTAGGTAACAAAATGTTGGGACCTAAGAGCAACATCTAATCGTCTTCTGAAAACGTCCAGTAGCAGTGGGGTCAGTAGTGGCCTCTTGCTCAAGAGTGTAAGAATCGACTTGAGATGAGAAGAAAAGTAAACAAAGAGCGATAGAGTAATTTCATTGGGTCTGTATGGCACATGATATTCTCTAGCTGCTTATTCCGAGAGTGGGGTTTACAATTATTTCTTACAGACTATTGCACCGATATAAGTGAATAAATACGTGCAGATCTTTGTTTGTCGATAGAGAAACATGCTTATTTTCGGAATGTAAGGATAATCTATAGACTAGCCGTCCTAGTCCGCTTTTTGGCTCATAATTAAGCACTGCTCTCGTTACCATATAACACCGGTTTTCAATACCCAACCACTGTTGGGAATCCACATTCGTTGTGTTATTTAGCATGCTAAAGAAACGCATTGAAAATTGCATCTGAATGGCCTCAAAAACGAAATTCTAGTTGGTTACAGGCAAAGTGTCCACGGATATGCGGTCATGGTTACCTTTATTTAAACGTTATGCGTAACAAATATAACTAAAAGTCATGACCGTTTGTTTGCAACCACCTGAGGAGCAGTCTGCACTTTCACCGCAATTACATGCTGATCACTAGTTCCAGTAACGATTGACTTTTACTCGTCCCAAACCAAATGCGAATAACCATTTTTAATAGAACGAAATACAAACACTGGTCTCTTGTGAGTAAGATTTAGGTTAACGAAGCATGTGTACGAGGGAAATGTACTCAGGTACATTATTTCCACGACCAGTCCAAGGTTAACATGAGTAAACATCAAGGCGAATTATCTTGTGTCAAACGATGCGGGCCATGGTAACATAAACTTCCGTGCGAATTGTTTCTCAAATCACAGTTCCTTTCAGATGACGGTTGTAAATAGCTTCAGCAATGCATCTGCGCGCGCCTCGCTTAAGAATAGAACACCTACCTATGAACTCGTTTTCACAGCCTGCTTGACCGTACTCGAGGGGATGCGATATGATTGCACGATAGCTCCGTCATTTGGTGATATTTCCATCCGGAGCACTAAGCTTCTCAATGGGCACATGTTGAATTGCTTTTATGTTCGCCTGCGGAAATAATTTGCTTTATGGACAATTTTAATTGCGGGCACCCTTTAGCCAGGGTTCAGATGCAACCGTGGTTCTTTATGTTTGACGACAGCGTTTAAGCTTGAATGCCTCGTGAAACAAGGTTTTCTAATCACATACGGGTACTAGAGGAAAAGTTTCATAGCTGCGTCCGCACGATTATATTTGTAGACATTTGAACTCATGTGCGTCTAAATGAATACTATTGGGTTCACGCTGCCCAAGTTTCTCTTTCGAGTTTGCACGAATTTCATCCAAACTGTAGGGCACTGGGAAGTCTGTGTACCCTTTGGATTCAAGCTGCAGGAAAAACACCAAAGTGCAATATCTTAATACGTTTGAATTATTTAGGTTTGCTCACTGGGTATCGCAACTATACACCAGTGTTATCACTCGCTTTTGTCTAAACTTAGGTCCTCGCCAGGGGCAATAACCATGGTCTCCATCGATAGGGATTCGGCTTTTGCTGATTCTTTGACTGTCGACGACAGCCAGTTGTACCAGATGGTAAATGTAAGTGCGTAATTGGCGAGCCTTGCATTGGAACACGTGTCATACCATCAAATAGAATAATTTGAGCTAATAACATACCTGATTAAAAATTGCTATATATTTGCATACTTAAGGTAAACGTTGCTCTAGGTGACTTTACAACAGTACCACTTAAGCAAATTCACGGATCCATTTTATGCTGAAGCTACTTCTGCACCAATCTGCTGTAGTTCCGTTGATTATCATCAGGAGCATTTCTCCAATGAGTGATCAGTTTGGCTTGCTGTCTCACCGCCCTTAACCGCAGGATCCAGCTTGCCTAGAATACTTAAGTTGATAAATCAAGCCTAGTGTAGAACATTGGTGAAGGGCAAAGTTGAGACCACAGATCTGGTAATAAGATACGCAAGGGACACCTGTGGTACCCCACAGTGCGATATCTGAAGGCATGACAGATGTTCAAAAAACATTTATAATTATAATAATGATGTACTTAGCTATATTTATCGTCAAGTGAGAAACTGCATCAGCTTCACTGCCCACACTAAGGCTAGTACGATAAATCGCCGTCGCTTGTAGTCTGGCGTCAGAGGCTTTCACGTCGGGAGGACATGGGTTTAATGTATGTCGCAGGAGATTGATCTATGGTGTTTTTCTGTCCATGTGGAATACCAGTGAAATTGGAATCTACTATAAATAACCGTCAACAGATTTTGCTAGTGTTTTCATGCAGACTGAAGCACAACTATGCGAATGCTGAAGAGCTAATAGCATAATTCCTCACGAGAAGCATGCTGACAATGTAATTAGACGTTCCTATGTCTATGCTCATAATATATTCATTGGCAAACTCATTGCGGCTACTTGGAGGTGGTTCGGGTGTGGTTCCTCCCAGCCCTGAGACCCCATAACGGGTTTCGTCCTCGTTTGGACATCAGATGTGATGACCTGAGCTGGGATGGACCTCGTGGCATAATTGTTAACGACTGGTGCCTTGATTCTTATGGCTCTAATATCCGTGAGCAACATTTGCCACAGCGGTTAGGAATTCAAAATTGCAGCTAACTTAGAGACTGTGCATGTTTCAAGGCGTATTAAGTTAGTAGCTAGACAGAGATCAACATTTAAAGTAAAGGATGATTTCTCGAGCTTGTTGTTGCATTAGGTGCAGATATTGTCGGTTCCAGCAATCCAAGCGCACTGATAAAAACACTGTAAATTGGTTTGGTCCAACATTTCCTTACTGCTTTTGATTTAGGGCCTATTCGACGCTTTCCATCGTCGAATTTCCCAGCAAATTATTAGAGTTGTCACAAAACAGAACATGGTGTAAAAGAGTATGTTAGTACTTGCACACAACCCAATTCCACATAACAAACAGGACGTGACATCAGACGGAATCATGAACTATTTAATGCAGTTGGTTATTTTTTCACGTTGCTCAACACGCGGCTCGGATCGATGAGCGCACCGGTTTGACCGATAGTTTATTTTGAGGGCCGATTAACTATTGGTGAAATGTGGTCAGTAACCGCCTTGACACCCCAAGTAACATAGTATTTAGTTTTTGCACACATGAATCAATTAGAATCTCCTAGTTCAAAAAGAGTTTTCATTGTGTTTATCGAATAATACATGTAAAACCTGCGCAACCATGAAAACTAGCAGAGCAAACTTAATGAACCTCCAGTGTCTCACCAGGATTTCGCCGCAAGCATGGCATGGGATCAACCAACGCAAAATAGGGTCTAACATTCGCTAAATATAGAAGCTCCGTTATTAGCTTACATCAGCCAACAACTTGAGATGGAAGCTGCGGAGTACCAGCATGATTCACCATATGTTTCCTTATTATGAAACCTACTGATTCTTCACGCTTCAGTAAACTACGTAACTTATCTCGGCCGGATTTCGGCGTCTTTCATATTTGCATTATCGCATTTGGTTGACGGTCTGCTGTGAATTTAATTAGCAATGCACATGACCCATCCCTTAGTTATATTTGGGACGATCTGGTCAGCGAAGTGATGTTCATTGACAACAGTTACCATGTGTTGATACATACCTCTCATATGAAGTGAGCCTAAAAAAGCAATTTTATACCTTCAGATAGTTTCCTTTTCCATTGTACAAATAGGAGATAGTAATGAGCTTTATTCCCTGCTTACGAATTACTTAGTGATTTTTAACTTTAGAAGCAGTGACTATATTATTAGAAAACAGCTTTGAAAATGTTCCCGGTTTGTGCATCTAATTCCCTCAGAATGTCCTCTAAGGAAATAAAACGATGCTGTAGAGAGCAGCAGAGGGTGTCTTGTAGGATTGTAAATATTAGTTCGAGACGGTGCGCGAATTTAAGCGCAGATATCAGAAGGCAATTGCGGTCGGACAAAGCCGACTGTATTGGATAGGCTACAAAAAGACGCGGACGGATGAAGCGAAACAAGAGCACCCCGTCAGCGTTTGAACTTACAAGACAGTCAAGTGTCGAGCCGGATGTAGGTCAACACGGACGTAACGTAAGGGAGATTAAAAAAAAGAATAGGTCACAACTGCTTATCAGCCAAATTGTACACGAAAGATAATAGTTATATTTGAGGCGCTAAAATCTCCCCCCTAGAAGACTAGACAAAAGAAGCCTTCGAAGACCAAGATGATAGATGTAGCGAAGTTGGCAGGGCAAAATCGGGCAGAGTGAGTTGGCGTTTTGGTCAAATGGAGGTTCGCCGGAAGTCGAAGTCCGTTGTGTCATTTTTGATTTATTATTTTTGATTGCAGGGTAGGACAGGTTGCATTTTGACGAGCCGTTGGAGCGGGCTTGTCGGACCACAAAAATCTGGCTAGCTCAGAAAATGGACGAAACGACCACAACCTCCGCGGCCGCCACCCGGTGCGCTTCGGAGTGGTCTCTTTCCCCACCGCACCCCACCCCGCGCCAAAACGACTCTCGTTCCAAGGAGAAAGACCATCATCCCACAAAGAACCTATCATTGTCCCAAAAACAAACGACCGTCATCCCACGAAGGAGCGACCCTCGTCCAGCGGAGAAAATGACCAGTGTTTACGTCAGGATCCACGTTGACTACGCCCATGTTGAAAAGCTTGCTCGTGTGAAGCAGTCGTTCGGAGGGGAGAATTGAGGTATGTAGAGACGAAAAATAGAAAAGCAGGCGCAGAAAATGCCAGAAAATACGAACAAATGATTTGCGTGTTTAGAGTTCTGGTATTTTATTTTCAACTAGGTACTCGATCAAAAACGGGGCAACTAGATACAATATCTACAAACCTAAACAAATTTACACTGTACTTATCTGTAAAACCAACTGGCTGACGCACCTCCCGACCACGGCGATTGGTCGTGGGAGGCGGCGGGCTAGATTCAAGAGATATCAGGACGGCTGATGCTTGTAGACCGGGATCGTGGTCTGGTTCAACTACACTAGGATGCTGAAAGTTGGTGCGGTGCGTTGTGACGTAGCACGAAGCACTACTAAACAAAGTAGGCGAGGTAGTTTCTTACATAAAGGCAAGCTTCAGCCGGTCAATTCTGACAACCTGGCTCCCACCTATTAGGCTCCTTGCGAACCCACAGCCGAGGAACAAACTGTCTCCTTATGGGTGATTTCAACGCCCCCGATATAATCTGGGACCTCCTTCACAGTGATCTCCCACCTGACACCTTTGAAGTTGAACTCCTTGATACCGTGCACGAATGCAACAAGACACGGCATGTCTTGACAACAACACGGATGGTCCCTGGTCAGACACCAAACATTCTTGACCTGGTTCTCACGGCGACCCCATCTGATGTCTAAGATCTAACCATCCTCCAACCTCTTGAGAAGAGTGATGACTGTACAGTCTCCTTTTCGTGGACAAGATGCTTCACAATCCATGATGAGGGGACACGGCGTCGAAATATCTGGCCCACTGTCCAGCCCAGTTTGAGAAGGGCTGAAAGAATCATGGAATGGAGTGTTCCGCTACCCTTGGAGCTTAGGGATGCATGGGAATATCTACAATCTATGATGATGCGGCTCATTGAACAGTCTGTTCCAACCTGCAAGAGCAGTCCATCATCAAAATGCTCCCCATGGATGGCTAAAGAATAAGATCCCTGATGAAAAAGCGATGGAAACTATGAGATTATTTCAAGTGCACAGAATTTACAGCAAGCTACTTAAAGTACGAAACTGCAAGAAACCTATGCACCCTGCAAAATCTCTACAAATGACTACAATATGAACAAGCGCTTGTCATGGATTCCAAATGCGGTCCCAAGAAAATTTTGCCTACCTGATGCGAAATGCCAAAGGGGGTGGTGGAATCCATTCGCTAGCCTCTTTAACGTAGTACACTTCTCTACGGCGATGATGAAAAGCAAACTTACTGGCTGCGCTATATTCCTTGGTCTACTCAGTGGAATCTCCACTGCTCAACAACTGTTTACCTGCACGCTACTCCGCTATGGACCAAGTTGAAATTAACTCCGAGGTGGTCACTAAACTACTCCTCGAACTGGACCCGAATTCATTCCCAGGCCCGGACGGATTGCATCCTAGGTTCATCAAAATGATAGCTGAGTACGTCGCCGCCCTTGTCTGCCAAGTACATCGGCAACCCCACGAAGTCGGCTGCCTACCCAGGGGCCGGAAAACAAGTACCGCCATGCCCAAATACAAGGGGGAACCAACAAGTCCCAGCGAAGTACTGGCTAATATGCCTGACATCAATCGTATACAAACCATGGGACGAATAGTCAAGTACGCCCTCCAGCTACACTGGCTGAATCTCACCTGCCGACATGGATTCCGGAGAGCATGCTCATGCATCTTTAAGTTACTTATCGCCAGGGAAACATTCACAGAGGCCATAGATGCCCTAAAACAGGTTGACGTAATATTCATTGATTTCTGTAAAGCCTTTGATGAGGTTCCACACCTACGACTGTTACCTAAACTCCAGGGAACTGGCATTACAGGACATTTTCTCTCCTGGTTTGCTGATTACTTAAGAGGTAGCACAATGAGCATACAAGTGAACCAAGCCCTTTCTGCTCCAGTGCTTATGACTAATGGCATTCCCCAAGAATCGGTGCTTAGACGAGAGCTCTTCAAACTGTAGATTAACAATCTGTCGACTGCACATCGAGCCCACTGCTTGATCTACGCCGATGACCTCAAGCTATGGTCAACAGCATCTAGCCTGGAGGATGAGGACAGATGACAAGGGGCTCTAGACCAGCTACACGAATGGTCCATCAAGTGGGAATTGCCAGTAAACCGAGATAAATGCGCTGTGCTCCCAGTGGGTAGCACTGCACCGGACGGTGCACACCACATTGGTAGATTTCTCCTCAGGAACAAAAATCATAAGAGGGATCTCAAGGTTATCGTGACTGTTGGTCTTAGAACGACGCAGGACACGGTGAAGCAGGTGGCCACTGGAAGGAGACTGATGATTGCCTTAAGAAAATCATTCTCTCGAATGACTCATGAGAATTTTCCAAAGTTGTTGATTTAGTACGTCCGTCCACTCTTAGAATATGGCCTACCAGTTAGCCATCCGCTTTCAAACTTTTAAGGTTCAGAGACGTGCATCGAAAGCTGTTCTGGGGCTTCGTGATCTCCCGTAACACATTAGACTCCAGCAGATAAACCTGTTCTCCCTCGAGCTCCGCTGTCGCCTGGGGTGAACCCATCTACATTAGGCCCATCCTACACGAGGTCACAAATGGAAAGTACTGAAGCAAAGAAAACACAGCATTCGCGTGAACGTCACCCTATCCACTAGAGTGGTGAATGATTGGAACAGCCTACCGGAAGAAATTGCAGTCGCGTCATCCGAGGAACATTTCAAGTGGCTGCTAGACAAACTTTCACTGAATAATGGAATCTTGCGGATGTCACTGCAATTGCGACGAACAGACGAGGAACGTCGTAATGCAACGACACGCATCAAATCCAGTATGATACGGAATCGATGCTTCTGAAAAGGGATTTCCTTCCTGCTCTCTACAACTCAATTAATTGATGCACCAAACATCCGCCACGACCTTGTATCCTCCCCTGCACCAGTTTGTTGATCGACCCACTAGATGGGTCAAAACATGTCTCACTTGGACTTGCTCTTCGCTAAATCCATTGCTTTTGTCACGCATGTTGTATACAACCCACCTCTCGGTGCTAACGACCACGCATCGCTCATTTAGGTGCGCCCTAAGTCATTAGACTAATGATCGTCCTGACCGAGTCAAACATTGAGTTTCTTGTGTTCATTGACCGGTAGAGAGCAGAAAGGGGGTGCTTTGTCAGCTCTTTCGCTTCCCACCTTTACTTCCAAGGATTGCAAGCGTGATAGCTGTGATGCAGCTCGGGATGCAGTATCAGTATTGCAGGATCCTGGAGTACTCAGTCGGAAGATGTCTAGCGAACGTTTGAAAACTGCTTCTGACTGAGCATTGACAATCGGATCCGGCAGTCGGTTCCATTCATTAATTACCCGAGTAGAGAGAGCAGTATCTAAGCGGACTTTGCACCTCCTCAGTTTAAACAGCTTCCAGCTGTGACCTCGAGTCGAACTGTCAAGTCTTGGCTGAAAAACTGCTTTAGCTTATTTCCCAGTTGGCATCGTAGGATACTCCTAGTACAGATGAGGTATCCGCGACGTCGGTGATAGTCTAAAGGAAAAAGGTTCATCCTCTGTAGTCGGGTGTGATACGAGAGTTCGCGTAGCCCAAAGATAAATTTCTAGGGTCGTCGCTGAATTGTTTCTATCTTGCCACATGCTTCGATAGACGGGCTATGACCGGTAGTCCGAATTCAAGGATGGGACGGATGTAGGAGGTGAAGAGACGTCTAAAAATCTGCGACGCCATTTTAGAGAATGCTCTCCTTATTAAGTCCCACATCCTGTTAGCCGCAGCAGTTTTCTTTGATGTGTCACGGGTAGTTTTAAGATCAGAGGATACTATTGTCCCCAGGTCCTTTTCCTGTGTGGCAATCTTGTGTAGGTGCATGCCAATGTGAGAGAATCCCAGTGGTTCAGCAGCACAGATGGAAAAGACAGAGCACTTACATTTGTTGACCGGCAAACCCCACTTGATAGACCAAGTGTGTAGTAGATCAAGGGTTTCCTGTAATCGGTCGGCGTCTTCGAGGCTGGACATTTCTGACCATAGCCTGAGGTCGTCTGCATATATTAGACAGTCCGTTTGTACCATACTTGGTAGGTCATTGATATATATCTTGAACAATTCCAGTCCGAGAAGGGAGCCTTGTGGTACGCCACTGGACATAAGCACTGGAAATAAAAGGGTATGGTTTACCTTGACTTGCATGTTTCGGCCTTGCAAGAAGTCACTGGTTCATAGTATGAGGTTCCCTGTTATGCCAATTCCGCAGAGCTTAGAGAGTAGTCTCTGATGAGGGACTCTGTCAAAAGCTTTGCTGAAGTCGATGAAGAGCACATATAAACGTTTTCTAGCGTCCGTCAACATAGCCTACATCTATCTTGCGACCAGCAGGTTAGTGTTGTAGGGACGTCCCTTTCGGCGGCCATGCTGAGTAGAAGAAGTGGTGTTCAGATCTTGTAGCGATTGTAAATAATTTGCTTATCTTTTATTTTCACGCTTACCTATTTTGCTACAGTTATTGCACAACTTTGTTTTAAGTAACTATATTTATAACGATTGGTTTCCAGCTCGTATTCAGTGGTTCTGTAGCCGGTTCGCGGGCGTCACGGTAACACGTTAACAGGTAAGATGTCGATCGATCATTTTTCCTGATATTCTCACCCTTTTATTCCTCTCCAGCAGTTTACCCTCCAGCTTCCGTGCTTCCTTAGGTGCTTCCCTTCCATCTACCTCTTGCTAGGCGGTTGAGCATCAAGCTGTTTAGAGATAGTGAATTTACATTGCAGCTTGTCGCACTACGTCGACACGGAAGAGCTTAGAAAGCCGAACAAAAGGAATAGTACATTTTCCCTTTGTTACCACTGGATTGTTGTAATTATACACATCGCTGACTGCTTGATTCACGATCGGAATTTACGTACACGTAAACTTCGGCATACGTCGCGATCTACGGTCGTCCGACGCTAAGGCGCGTCAGGATATGTTATATGTCAGGTGAACCTGACTGACGGCTTCCTCCATATAACTGGTGACCCCGTATTTTTATTTATATTTTGTGTGTATGTTTGCGTTTTTTCACAATCCCTGATCACGCGCCCTTCATTAATGCCTCGGAACATTCCCTCAGGCTCGTTTTTACCTTCATTTGATGTTTATAACCCACGCGTTTTGGTTCGTTCAATTAGAAGCTGTTTTTCATTTTTGTGAGAGTACATTCCAGTCCACTATGTTTACATATGTGACTGCTCACTTACCGTCCAACATCGCCCCCGAGGTCATCGATATTCTTGATCCTAGGCACCTAGAGTCCCCCTATGATAAACTTAAGGCAGCCATATTAAAGCGCACTACAGCCTTAAACGAGACACACTTTCAGAAGTTACTCTCTGGCGTTTACCTTGGAGCTAGAACGCCAACTAATCCCACACATGCTTTCCCTCGTCGGTTCTTCCTTACTGGATGATACCGTTCGCCAATTGTGTAGTAATTGTCTTCTCGCGAATACGACGGCTATTTTAGCTGTTCTCGCCGACGATCTTCCGCTAGACAAACTGGCAGAAGCTGCCGATAAAGTTCCTGAGCGCTTCATAAAAACGTCGGTATACCACTTCACTGAGACAAGCTAAGGCAACTGCGCCGGAACCAGGCTACTTGATACAATCAGTGGGAAACTTTCTAACTTAGAGCTCACCTTGCCCCACCGCAGAAGGGAGGATGTTCCTTCGAGACGACCCATTTCTCTATCCAGACGTCCTAGCAACTCTTGTACACGACAGTCACACTGCTGTTATTAGTATCACCACCGCTTCGGAGAGGCAGCGCGTAACTGCCGTCCAGGGTGTAAACGCCCTAAAGCCTACTCAACTCCTACGTCGGGAAACCACATGGCCAGTCAGTAATGACGGCGGCTTTTGCTGACCAGGTTATTAGTCGCCTGTTGTACCTATTTGACTCCACAACCAGACTTCACTTCTTGGTTTATCCTGGTGCAGAAGTCCGTGTCCTCCCCCGATCTCTGGAAAAACGCCTCCTGCAACCAGCTGGTCCAATGCTTGCGGCAGCTAATCAGACTAAAATTGCGATATACAGGCCAGAAATTACTTAGTTTGAGTCTGGAACTACGGCGTAACTTCCCTTTCAGTTGTACCATCACCGAATTACAAAAGCTCATCATCGGAACCGACATCCTCAGCAAGTTCAGTCTTGTGGTCGACCTACGTTGTGAGAAATTAAGAGACCATACTACATCTTTAAGCATACCCTGCAAACTCGCTTCAGTCAGTTCTCTCGGGCTTCGAATTCTTCTATCTGACAAACCACAGTACTGTACATTGCTCTGACAATCTCCGTTCCTAATTCGAGCAACTAACGATACGATCGACTCTAAACACCATGTACGCCATCACATCGTTAAAACCGGTCCGCCAGTAACTGTTAAACCTTGACGCTTGCACCCTGACAAAATTCTGGCAGCTAAAAAAGGAAGTCAAACACATGCTTGATCTCGGAATCGTTCGTCCTTCAAACTGCTGCTTTGCATCACATCTCCATATGATGTCTAAAATGTCAGGCGAATGGCGACGTTGCGGTGACTACCATGCCCTCAACAACGTCACTGTTCCTGATAGGTACCCTATCCCTCATATCCAAGACTTCTATCTTAGATTAGCCGGAAGGTCAATCTTTAGCAAACGCGACCTAGTCAGAACTTATTGTCAAATCCCAGTGGAGGAGGAAGATATCGCAAAAACTGCTGTGATCACTCCATTTGGCCTTTACGAATTTCTTCGTATGCCTTTCGGCCACCGAAATGCAGAGCAGTCTTTTCAACCTTTCATGGATCAGGTCCTCCGTGGCCTTTATTTCGTCTCGTTTATCTTGAAGATGTTTTGATCGCAAGCGTTACATCTGACGAACATTTATTACACCTCCGAATGATTTTCGAACGGTTTCAACACCGCGGTATAAACATCAACCCGGACAAATGCAAATTTGGTCAGCCCACCGTCGAATTTCTCGGTCACAGGATGGATGGCGAAGTATTAAACCTCACCCGGATAAATCCCAAGCGATTTTCGACTATCCCGATGCCTCAGTCTGTCCGAGGCCTACGCCGATTGCGCGATATGATCAACGACCACAACAGATTCATTCCCAACTGTGCTGACTTACTTCATCCACTTATTGACTTAACCAAGGGCAACTCAAACACGTTCACGATAACCCAAGAAGTTGAAGCCGTTTTCACGACCGTCAAGCAAAAGTTTATGGAGGTTACATCTCTCCATTACTTGAACACCACCGAGGGCGCTACACTTGTCCTTAAGACGGATGCTTCAAGTTCCGCTCTCGGTGCAATTTTGCAGCAGTTAATTGATAATGAATTTCAACCACTGTCCTTTTTCCCACGGAAGCCACAACCTGCTCAGATCAGGTACAGCACTTTGGTCATGAACCGCTCGCCATGTATTTGGCTGTGAAATATTTCCGTCACCTTTTAGAAGGACGTCGTTTCATACTTTTGACAGATCATAAGCTACAGGTGTACGCTCTCCTTTCTGCCTCGGGCCGTCATCTGGATTAGCTTTGGCAGTTCTGTGTTGATATCCGTTATATCGACGGTCCTAACAACGCTGTTGCCGTTGCATTGTCCCGCGCTCATATAAAGCACTTGCCATCGACACCCATCCACCTGGAGAGAATAGCTGCAGCTCGAAATAATGATCCTGAGCTTGTGCAACTCCGATCAAACCCCTCATTTCAAATCACAATGTTGCCCGTACTTAATTCTGACATAAGTATTTACTGTGCCTCTTCAACCGGTAAACTTAGACCCTTTATCCCAAGATCATTTCGTCGAGCCATTTTTGATCATTTTCATGGTTTTCCACACCCGAGTATTCGTTCCACTATGAAGCTCATCACCGACCTCTTCCTCTGGCACAAAATGCTTTCAGACATTAAACATTGGGCTAAACATTGTTTTAGTTGCCAAACTAGTAAAGTTCATCTTCACACGGTCACTACCCCAGGTACATTTTCACTCCCTGACGCACGTTTTAGACACGTTCAAGTAGATATTGTTGGTTCGTTACCTCCTTCCAACGGTTTTACTCATCTAACATGTGTTGACCGCTGTACCCGTTGACCACAAGCTGTTCCTTCACGTGATACATCTACCGAATCTGTTCCCCGTGCTTTTAGCAAGTCTTGGATTTCTGTTTGGTGTTCCATTCACCATCGTTACCGACTGAGGGACTCAATTCAGTTCCACAATGTTCCGTGATCTGAATCGTTTATTAGGCTGTACTCACATATGAACAACCGCGTAGCTTCCCGCTGCCAATGACCTCGTCGAGCACTTTCGTCGACAATTAGTAGCTGCCATCATGGCTAGTTCATCCGATTCATGCTGTTATTAGCGTCTCCCTCCTTGGCGGCCCCAATGCAATCAAAGAGGACATTGGGTGCTGCCATGCAGAACTGGTGTTCGGCACAACCCACAGACTACTTGGTGAGTTGGTACTGCACTATTGCACCACCGGAAAACTAGACGCCTTCTCGTACGCTGAAAGCTTCAAACACCATTCTCGATCCATTCGATCAACGTCTACGCGGCCTAACATACGTAAACAGATAATCCACCCCGATTTGCACAAGTGTCCGTTTGTTTTCATCCGAGACGACGCCATCCGGGAACCTTTAAATTCGCCCAGTGAAGGCCTGTACCAGGTCTTATCAAAGAAAACCAAGTATTTCATGTTGAATAAGAACGGATCACAAGAATCCGTGAGCATCGACCGACTCATACTGGCTTACGTTGAACTTACGGTCGATAGTGCAGACCCCATTTCCTCCCCTCAGAATACTCCCGCCCCCGACTCATTACTTGTTAAAAGTCGGTCCTTCAGGGACGAAAGGTATGTTCTGCAAACAAAAGGACCAGGCGAAAAAGCAGGCGGCGGGCGAGTGAAACATATCGGTATATACAGTTAGTTGGATTCATAATTAACGACCCTTGTGAATGCATGACATTTTTCCTTTGATTCAGTCAAACAAACTCACTCCAATATGTCCGACTGTTGGCCAATCAGCGTGCATGCGAGAAACGTGTGAACGTCCAATCGACTGCCGCCTTTCCTTGCGGCAGCCTAACGACTTCCTTGCTGGGCTGGCACCGCACGTTCTTTCGAGTGTATACTCCCATCACATTACCCACTACCCAACAACACACTGACGCCAGTACACTGAGTCGCCTGTGCCTTCCGACAACGAACAGCTCGACATGCCTCATGATGAAGCTGATATTGCATTCATGAGGCTTCTTCACTGCAGTTGGGCTAAAGCAACTTACGGGTAAACTAGGCCTTTCCAATGTGGATAAATTTCATTCCACTTTATTTGGTTTGTTCAGCCTACTTGATAATCTTCTCCTAACTTGCACACGTCGCTCATGCTAATTGTGATAACCTTGCATAAATTTAACACGTGGTAATCTTTAACTAACTTGCTGACATTTTGTACTTTTCGCGGATTCGCTTATAACCACTTTACTCCATATGCGAAATTAGCGAGTATCTACGTCGTCAAATAGGTTTAATTTATCCGATATTTTAAATATGATTTCGGCATTTCGAATGATTGGTTGTTGTTTACATCCCAGGTGTGGCTGCGCTTGGTGTGCTTGTGGACAAGTAGTCTACCTGTCTGTTACCCACTACCTCGTGCATACTGGCTTTAGGAGATAGTTAGTCGTTGCTGGAATGGACGGGGTGCAGGGTCCTTGTGGCCGTGCTAGGCTCAAAGAACGGTTCCATGCACTCAGTGTGGAGCGGACTACGGTCCAGCCAACACCTTGTGTGCACTTGATTCCCCAAATACAACGTGCTTGTGTTTGTCTATGAAGGAGCGTTGGCTGGCTCCGTTGACGAAACGTGGCTACCATCCACATGCCTCCCGGTCTTATTCCTTCGGGTTTACACTGGATATGGGATGTGTGGATGGAGCTGTGGGTGGCGCAGCGCAAGCCATCCATGATCTCTCTGTACGCGCAGGCGTCCAGTGGCTGGGCACATTGACAAACTAACCCGAAACCGGATGCCGCCGACCAACCTTTTCGGCATAATTACACCCATCTTCCAATCGATAGGTGGTCGACCAGCTTCAAGAGATAGCTGAAAATTTTGTGATAGTGGGACAGCTATGAATTCTACTACCATCTTGCGAAAATGGGGATGTAGCCCGTCTGGGCCTGGTGAAGACGCTGAGTTCAGTTCTAGTTATAACTTCAAGGTAGCATCTGCATCAATATTGATATGTCCCAGAGGTACTGTGTGTGCAAGTATATTATAGTTTGCAAATTTGTCTCCCTTCGTGTATACTGAGGAGAACTGTAGAGCCAAGAGTTCAGCTTTAGCGTCAGCAGCATAGTGTATTTTAACTGGCTCATTAGTTGACAATACAGAAATTCCACAGCTCGCCTTGGAACATTTGTTAAGTTATGAAAATAATTCATTTGGCCAAGAAAGGTATTATTCAGCCAGTCTATGCTCGTATCGTTGTCTCTTTTCACTTATCTGTAGGAAGCAGAATTTTCTGATGGCCTTATTTAGAGTAGTCTGCGTCTAAGCAGGAAAATTTGAATTTGTCCCATAGTTTTCGTCGTTGTTTTGCGTTGGCCCAGGGGGACCCTTAGGGAGACCTCTTACTGTGGAATGAGATGACCTCAATGAGTAGCTTCAACTTGCAGAATAGATCGTTCCGATCAGCCTCGAGTTCCAAGTGTTGTGGAACATTCCAGCCCAGAGTACTCGCTACCGCCCTTAACTTGTGTGTCCTGGTCCGCCAAAAGTTTCGACGATGTGCGCTCCGGGCTCGAATAGCTAGATGTTTAGTCCCTAAGAAGGAGATCCTACAGTGGTCGCTTTTACCAATGGGCTGTAGAAGGGTCAATTCCAAGACA